>JAQPZY010000250.1:0-84951 GCA_029931535.1 Margaritifera margaritifera
GGGTTCCACCCCTAGAATTTGTATGTATGAAGTAACATTTTATGGCACCTCAGCACAGTAGTGGCTATATGGTGCCAACTAAATGTAAAGTTCTAAACATGTCAAAATGAAGAATTACACAAAAAATCAAGGAAGATAAATCCTTCTAAATAAACATGAAATACAAGGTAAAATGGACAACACAAAGATGTTAAGATTCTGTAAACTGGATATAAAATAAATGATGAAAGTAACACATGTATAATCCTTAAAACATCTGGTTGAAATTTGTTATATAAACAACATTCCCTCAATAAGTCCAAGATTTTCTTGGGTGGTAGTTTTTTTTCATGGAGTACACATCAAAATACTTCTGCTTCACAGGGTGGAAGTCTACACACTGAACAAGAATGTGTTCCACTGTCAGTGGACACTGACAGGGTATGCACTCTGGTCAAGGTTTACCTTTCAGGAGGTATGCACAAGGCAGGTATGTGTGGCTGATACACAAACAGTACAATACCACCTCATCTCTGATTTATTCTGCCATTCTCCAATGATGGGTTTGATGTTCTGAAGCTTGTTAGTGGAGTTTTCATTGCACATATTTTGCCAAGTATAATGAACATGCCGCTTTATATAATATTTGAGGTCAGTATATGTAAACTTCCATTCAGAAATGGGTGACCACAGGGCAGCTTCAACTGCTTTATCTGTCCCGCTATTACCCTTTATTTGTTGCACCCCTCCATTTTCTCCTTCTCGCAAAAAGCTATGAAATGACCGTCTGATTTCATTTAATTTACTTTTAAAGAGGAGAAGATTTGTTAAGGAGTGCTTGAAGCTGGGCCCTGATATGCAAATGAACGTTGTCCATATGACTTAGTTTTAACCTTGGGAATACTAAGTTTATGAGTGTCCGATGATGAGCGCAAGCATCTAGCAGGAGTGTGCACGTGGGTGAGATTGGCGAGGTATTTCGGACCAGAGGCAGTCAACGAAGTATAACAGAGAGAAGAGATTTTGTGCTTGATTCTACTGCGAACAGGTACCCAGTGGAGTTTGTGAAGAAGTGGGGTGGTATGATCCATTCTTGGTGCTCTAAGAATGATCCTTGCTGCAGTGTTTTGGACCTTTTGAAGTTTCTGCAGAAGACACAGTGGCAGACCGGAAAGAAGAGCATTACAATAGTCAAGTCTAGAGAGTACTAATGAACACACAAGGGTTTTTGTGGCATCAACTGTGAGAAGGTTGTGAATAGTGCTGATGCGTCTCAGCTCCAGGTATGCTGCTCTGCAAGTGTTCAGGACATGCTGGTGTAGTGAGAGGGAGTTATCAAAAGTAACACCTAGATTTCTAAGTGATTGTTTAAATTTAATGGGGCTGTCACTGATATTAATTGATTCTGGTAACAGGAGGGCTCGAGAAATTCTTTGCAGGGTAACAAGCATGGCTTCAGTTTTATCATCGTTCATTTGTAGCTTATTACACCTCATCCATGACTTAACATCAGAGATGCACTTCTCTACGCTTTGGATGGTGGAAGCGACTTCATTTGGACAGCTAGATTTGTACAATTGAGTGTCATCAGCATACAGCTGGTGGGACACAGGGTGGCGATTTATAACGCTTGATAGGGGCTGTGTGTAAAGAATAAAGAGAACTGGTTCTAGAACCGAACCCTGTGGGACACCGTAACAAAGATTATCTGGGCTGGAATGTTTATTATTTACTGAAACAATTTGGTTTCTTTCCATTAGGTATGACTTGAACCATGATAAAGCAGTACTGTGGATGCCAAAAATATGCTGCAGACGATGAAGTAAGATATCATGGTAAATTGTATCAAAGGATGCGGATAAGTCAAGGAGTGTGAGAACTGAAATCTTACCATCGTCCAAAGCAGAAACAAGCTCATTAGCAACTTTTAGGAGGGCAGTTTCAGTGCTGTGAGAGGGGTGATAAGCCGACTCCAAATTACTGATGAGATTATGTAAATTTAAGTGAGATGCTATTTGAGACAGAATAACTTTTTCTAGTACTTTTGACATGAATGAGAGGTTAGAGACAGGGCAATAGTTTTGCAAGTTGTTGGGGTCAAGGGTTGGCTTTTTCAAAAGGGGCTTTACAGTAGCAGTTTTAAAAAGTGATGGAAAAACACCGGTAGAAAGAGAAGTATTTATGACGTTGGTCAGAGCAGGCAATACAGCATCCAAACACTCAAATAGCAGTGATGTAGGAATTGGATCTAGTTCATATGACTTTGGGGCACACTTCTTTAGGACTTCGTAGAAAATCCATAGATACAGGCTGAAATGTTGTGAATGGGAATTGTTGAAATTCTGTATCATAGCTATAGGGTGAGGATGGGTCAGGTTGTGTGATCACACAGGTGAGTATTAATTATACATAAAGCATGAAAGGCATAATTAATTTTCAAATATTTAATATTTTCATTTAAAAATCACAATCATGTAATGGCATGAATGTGATAAAACTTATAAGAATGTTATTTTTTTTTTAAATTATGAAAAAACATCACTGGTGGTGCAAAACCACCTTGTCAATAAAATCAGGGTACAAACATCTGGCTGTACATGTAACTATCATTGTCCATCCATTCCATTTTCCCACTGCTGTAGAATGTATAAATGACAATGTTTCTTTTAATCTGTCATTAAATTTCTCAGCAGTGATCAAAGGACTCTCTCTGTTCTTGATTAGTCAAAAAAGGCTTTCACTTTTTTTTCTTAACTGAGAATGTCTGATGACATTTTGCACATTTTGCAACAGCTTATTCCTTCAGTGGCAATCAGTAGTTATCACATAAAATGCTCAATGTTTACAAAGTGGGCTGTCACATGAACAACTGGCTTTAGTCTGGTACCCTTTGAAGTACATTTCATAATTTATGAAAGAGGTCACAAATGGCTAACATACCATCTTTACTTTACAGCAACCGGTTTTCACAATGACTTGAGCTGAACAATACTGTGCTTCTGAGTGGTTAGCTTTTGTCATCTTAATAATTATCGGTGGTAATAATAACCAGTAATTATCAAAATGACAAAACCTAACTTCTAAGGAACACACAGCAGTAAGGATAATCAGATTGCTTACTTCTTTGTATCGATTAAAGTTACTTTATCGGCATGTTGGAACAAATGTCAACTTGTTAAATTTACAAGTCAACAAATATTTCTGAGATTTCTATCTTTAAACCCCACTATGTGGCCATTCTATAGGGATAAATGTAATTTTTTTTCTTTACTATTATGCCAGTCGCTGGCTGCATTAGGTAGGCAGCTATCCTAGAGGGGTACTTTTGAACACAAACTCATCTGTGCCAAGGAATTCTGGCTGTATAAAGCAATTGGGCACTGATCAGGTGGCCATTCAAGAAGTAATTTCGTTTGTCTGAGATAAAGTGATGGTTCATTTGCCTCAAAATAGTCACTTTCAAAGTTCCTGACTGTACTGGATCTAAGAACCATACACAACTGAGCCATAGCCAAGTTTAGATCCTATTAATGACCTATATTACTGGAGCAAGACCTTCCATTCCCTTTCACAATGTGTGTTTCTGCCATGACTCTTATTAAATCCGGGCTTTTTGATATAAGTCCCCGACATCTAATGTGTGGAACGAAAGTTAGTTTATGATCGAAAACAAGCCCTACAAATTTGGTCTTATCCACAACTGGAATAAGACAACCAACAAGACAGTGCCTTGGGTCAATATTAATTTAATGTAATCAGTAGAAGTAAATTATTAACAGTTATAAATTTAAAAAATTTGAACTCATTTTCTTCTGCCAGTTTCTGAACTCTTTTTAAGCTTATCTGTAGTTGATGTTCAATAGTATGCATATTCTTTGCTCTATAGCAGATCATAAAGTCGTCATCAAATAATCAGAAGGTCAGTTCCTGGATTAAGGCATTACAATTTGCTGTTAATTTTGATGTTGAATAGGGTGACTGGCATTATGCTGCCCTGAGGTACAGCCATCTCCTGAGGATAGCCTTCTGAAAGGGTGCTGCCCACCTCAAAAACAAAATTTCTCTTTTTCAAACAATTGTAGATAAAGTTAGGTAGGCAATCCCTTACAACTAGGCTGAATAGGTAATTCATTATGCCATTCTTCCATGTGGTGTCCTATGCTTTCTCCAAGTCGAAAAAGATGGCAAGTACATGTTCATTCTTTATGAAAGCTTTTTTAACAAATTCTTCTAATCTGACAAGATGGAGTCAGAACTTTGAAACTACTAAGATTCCTATCCAAAGATAGCTGCAGTGGCTCCCCTTGGAACTCATGAGCACAAGGTTGTGGGTTTGATTCCTACCATCTGAATTTTAATTGGTCAAATTCTGTTGAGTGTTTTTTGTTTTTTAAGTCATTTTAATTGTTTTCCATTTTACACTTGTGACTGGAAAATCTGTTAAAAAATTTCTCTTAAATCAGGCTACTTTCCAATAAAAAGTCACATACATAGTCGCCGAGAACATTAATTATCCCCATCAACAATAAATTAAAATGCTGCCAGAACTTAAAGAATGACCCTACTGTGTGCCTTTGATTGGGCTTATCACACTTAGTGCATTCACATTTTTGTAATAGCAACTAATCCAATTATGATTCAACAATCCCTCACATTGAGTGGCATAGTTACTTTCACTGTTACAAACGCAAATGACTGGACCTAGTAAATTACAATTTCCCTTTTGTTTTATTTTGAAAACCAATGTGTTGAAAGAATTTTTGGGAAAGATACAGCCAATAATTGCTAACAATAAACAGTTGTACATGAGGTATTCCAAATGAAGGGTGAATGTAGGTATCGGACCACTAATTATTTTACAGCCAGGGAAACAGTCTACTGGCGGGGGAATAAAAAATAGAGTACTAAATCTTTTGAGATGCACTATATGGGTTCCATTTTGTTCCATTATTAATTTCACAAACTTCAATCTATTTACTATATGTGATGACAAAATATTTACTTTTATTTTGATATCCGGTATTTAATTTCCTACTGACAAAATAGCACATGGGCTCTTGGTACAAGGCTATGTTATTAGGTGCCGACCAGACAGCCCCCCTGTATAGCATCACAAGATTCAAAAACATGCTGCAAAGCACCTGTATTTTCAAGGCTGAAAAACATTTCTCTAACTCTAATGAATGGAACCATGTGTGGCTTGTATGCCAAGCTAATTAAGAACTTATTTTTATTTTTTATATATTAACATTAAGTTCTTTGGTAAATGAATTAGTGGTCTGATCCCGATAGGGGTGGGGGTAGTGTGTGTATCCATGACAACCACTTGCATCTCAGCATCCGTTTCAGTATCACTGATTGATTTAAAAGTAATTATAGTAAAATGGATCATTTTTGTAGTAATCTAGAGCAGATACTAGTGAAAAAGCAAAGAAATATGGAAAACAAGCATGGTTGTGTAATTTGGATTGGGAAACCTGACAAATCTGGCTATGGGAAGCATCAACTGAGATGGGTTGATGGCACTATTTCCTATTTAACTGCACACAGATTTTCATATATGATAAAAAGAAGAATTAATTTCACAAACTTTATTCTATGTACTATAGGTGACAACAAAATATTTACTTTTATTTTGATATCCTGTATTTAATTTCCTATGCTATGCATATGCTATTGACAAAACAGCATATGGACTCTTGCTGTGAGGCTATGTTATTAGGTGCAGACCAGGGAGCCCCCCTGTATAGCATCACAAGACTCAAAATATATGCTGCGAAGCACCTGTTTTTCAAGGCTGAAAGAAATTTCTCAGAATGGAACCATGTGTGGTTTGTATGCCAAGCTAATGAAGAACTTATTTTTATTTTTTAATATATTAACAATAAGTTCTATGGGAAATGAATTAGTGGTCCGATCCCTGTATTATAAACTAACATACCCTAGTCCATGATCAAATACTGGACCTAGAAAGATGTTTAGGATTAAATAATTCAGGAAGACAAAACAATGGCATTTTTTCTCTTATTCTAAATTTAAATGATTTTATTTATAGTTTCTCTATTTAATAAATTCAAAATAATAAGTTTTGAAGAAATCAAATACTTAAAATGCTGCCTAAATAATTTCTTTCAGTTATCGGTGTCAGGCCACAAATACATGCATGCAGAAACTCTTATCTATTTGGCCAGAATTTTATTTTTCAAATGAACATTTAGGTTACAGCATTATTCAATCAAATCATGAAAACACATATGCAAACTCATTGGCTACTGTAAGTCTTATGAAAGGGATGTTTTTCTTTCATACTATTTGTAAACTGAGCTGCGGTAAATAACACTGATATAGATTTCTAAACAAATATTTTTTTAAATAACAAAAGTCCCTCAGTGGGACTGATGACAAGAATTTCAAATTAGCCACTGTGGTGGCTATACTGGATATACATGTAGCACCATTTTCATTATGGACCAACCTGGCAGCATTAGAAGTATTTTGGTGAAAACCCCATATGAACATCACCATCCATCCAGAAGGAGTGGTAACAACAAGATTTTCAAGATGATCATCAGTGTGGTCATGTTGGATATCTAATTGGTACAATTTCATGTAGATCCAACTAGACACCATAAGAAGTCTTCCAGTGAAAACCTCATACTGATAAAGACTTTCCAGTTAGAACAAGAAGCAGTAACAACATTTTCAAGATGGCTGCCATGGTGGCATGTCAGATTGGCACCATTTTCATTTAAGATCAAATAAATATCATAAGAAGGCTTTTGGTGAAAACTCCAAGTCAATATGACTTTGCATTTGAGAAGAGTAGTGATAACAAGATTTTCAAGACAGCAGCCATAATGAATGTCAGATTGGCCCCATTTTCACTCAGGACCAATTTTATTTCTCCTGCAAGTGCATCAGGATCACGAGATGGAATTGATCCATTGACAAGTCAATGAGTTGGTCCAGTGTCAGCGAGTCAGTTCTTGGACCTTATCAAGTATTTTAGCTTTCATGATTACAGCAATTTTATGACAGAACTTTGATGAAAATGTGTAGTTCTCCTAGGTGCAAACTTCCTCTATTGTTTTTCAAGAACTTTCCTTCTATTACTGAACATAACTTCATGAATTTATTGATTTATCAGTGACTGCTGTGTCCCTCAGTTTGCACACAATGGTCAAGTCTGGACAAAGGAATCCCATGGGGAAACTGGACTATTGCATGAAATATTGCAAAACTGAGTCAAGCAGTGTCTAGCTGACAAGGCCAATGGTTTTTATATCACTGTTGCGATAGAATGCAATGAATCCCAAGGGGGAACAATAGTGCAAATATGATAGCCCTGCAGTGGCATCAAAATCAAGGAGTATGCAGATAGAGAGGCTGTGCCATTACAGTTGGCATCAACAACAGGTTTGTCATGTGACCATGAATATTCCTCTGGATTCTCATGAGGGGCTGCAAGAATAATTGACACTAAGACAACAACAGCCGAACCCAGATAAACGTCTGTTAGAATGACAAATGGCCCACAATCAAGCGATGTGGGCCCATCAGCTTGAATTGCTAACAAATTTGTCGGCTACTGTAACAAGAGAGCGCCCATGGTAGCCATTTTGGATTTCAGATCATCACCATTTTCATTTGGGACCAACCAGATATCATAAGAAGTCTTTGGGTGGAAACCTCATACCCATATATGACTTTCTGTTCAGGAAGAGGAACAAGAACAGCAATAACAAGATTTTCAAGATGGCTGGCATTAGGGGTGAAACGATACACCTCTGCCACATATCAATACAATTCTAAATACACAGCCTACGATACGATACATTATCAATACACATATCAACTTGATGGTCTTTTCATCTTTAGAATGTCTGTCAATGGTAGGGTGGTGCCATTTTTTTTTTGTTGTTGACATATTGGGTGTATTTCCAGTATGCAGATTACAAACAAACAGAGACTTATCATCTGTTCATATGCCATTTTAATCCTTGACAAGATAAAAAAAAAAAAAAAAAAATACTTCTAAACAGACTAGCTGTTAGTGATTTTTATTCACCCTTTTAGGCCATTTCAGGCTGCTCCATTTGATCATATGAATATGATTCATCTTGGTCACCACGCCCTTTGTTTTACAGTGAATGAATGTTTTTAAAACATCTTATTGCCAGTTTCATGTCTTCACTTAAATTTTGAAGATATTACGGTGTTATCTTCAAAACAGAAGAAACAGTGCAATTTCCTTGTGCAAGGAAATTCTTATCTAGAACAAATCCGAGTGTGGGAGCGGAGATGACCAATAGCCAAATCCTTCACATTGTACTTCCTAGAGATGCAAATCAACTGCCGCAGCAACAGAAATTTGTTTCTGTCAGTGAAAAAGGAAATTATTGACAACAACCACTCCCTTTCTACAAATTGACGAGGTGGCTATAACTCGTCCGGTTTGCTATTCTGTGCTATTTTTTTTAAAAATCCCATCGGCAGGTTCAGTCACTGATTATATATATCGACATAAAAGAAGATATTCCAAACTTATTCCCCATGTACGATTTAAGTACTTTACACATATCATTTAATAGTCACTTTTGGATGCCAATATGTCCGGTATGTCATGTAGTGAACATGCTACAGTTAGTTATAATTGGTGGTTATTGTTTTACCGTGGACTTGAACAATAACCACTAATCAGAATTGCATGTAACACTGTGTGACACCAGATGTGTAGCCTTCAATTCGATCCAAGTAGACAAGATGCGATGCAACAGATAAATTTCATGTAAAAGTGTAAATTATACATAGGTAAGAAATCTGCAATGTCTTCTTTCCGTTGATATATGTTATCAGTGGCTGAAGATGCAGACAAGATAAACTAATTAGCATGGAATTGGGGTGCGAGAAGGGGGCAGATTTCAAACCACGTGAGTTAGTCACCTTGTGTTAATTTGTAGAAGGCGAGTGGGTGTTGTCAATTGCTTTTATTTTTTACTGACAGAAATGAGTGCATGTACTTGCTAAGGCTGTCTCAGATGAATTCTCAATATAAAGAATGAAAAGGCAAATGACTAATAATTATTCACGACTGCTGAAGATTAAAGTAACTTGCATAGGGTAAGTATTGTTTTGTATCAATTCTTCCCCTCTTGTATCGATATGGGTATCGATATAGAAAAAGTATCGATACATCCATATATCAATTAATCGTTTCACCCCTAGCTGGCATGGTCACCATACTGAATGTCAGATCAGCACCATTTTCATTTAGCACCAACTTGAGTTTGAGACCAATGTGTGTGTAAAGTTTCATTGCAATATTCCTAGTAGTTTCGGAGAAGCAACGATAACAAACTTGTTCTACCGGAAGGACGTCAGACAATGAACAACATACAACAGCTGATATAAGCTCTTCTTGTCTATGACAAGTACAAATACATGTATGCAGTGTTCTGGTCTATGACCAGTAGAGCTCAAATTAGTTCCAAGCCAGGAAGTAAAATACCAAATTTATTAAGTTCTTATTTAGTTCTGGACTACTTGTGCATACAAGATACACACAAAAGTTCATTCCTGATCCAAATTGAATAATCACATTCAAGTTAATTTTGTCCCACAGCTACAGTGGTGAAGTCACACAAGGTACATAATAATAAAATATGTGACCTTTGTGACAGAGATGTATAGTTATGGGGCAGGGATGGAAAGTAACTAAGTTTCATGGTCCTATCTTAAAGGGCATTAAAATAAAAGTAATCATGATCCACCTCAAAATAGTGGAAGCTGAAATATCAGCCAAGCCATTTAGGGGAAGGAAAATACTCTTCCTATCCTTTCTTGTCCAGCAAGTTGTCAAATAGAAATGTCAAATAGAAATGTAATGCCCTAACTGGGCACAAGAGTCTATCCTCACCATCTCTTGCACAGATACAACTGAGACTGGGGAGCTCTATAGGGAGTGGAGCTACCAATGGAACCTGTGCTTTTGCTAAGAAACCTGGCTGGCAAAGGAGAGACACCAACTCATAACTGCCACTGAACCATAGACTATCTTGTTCTATAGAAAGAGCATAATGCTCACTCTTTCATCTCCTGGATGCTAAGGAGAGCAAGAAAACAATCTTTAGGGTAAGGTTCTCGAAAGAAGCTTCACTCAGTGGTTCATAAGGTTTTTGTTAAGGACCACAAGACACATGAGAGATTCCATCTAGGCATTAGTGAGTGAAACACTGGTCTCTGCAGCTAAAAATACCTGATAAGGTCAGCAATATGAGAATCTGAACTGATGGATGGGCCGTTTGAAAATTTGAGCATTTTGGATAGGACTGCCCATAGCTCTTAATAGTAAAAACTGAGCATTGTCTCTCTTTAGTAAGGAGAAGAAAATGAGCAAATACGCTCATAGGGGGACATCTAGGATTAAAATGTTTCCTACTGCACCAATGGCAAAAGATTCTCCACTTGGCATCATACACCTTGGACATGGAGTGTTTCCTGTCCTGAATGATGTACATGGCAACTTTGCTGGAAAACTTGTCCTGGCAGATAGATGGTTTGAGATGAGCCAAGTGTAAAGGTGGAGAATCTGTGATCTGTTGTGGAAGAGTGAGCCCTTGTGTTACGCTCATCTACCAGCAGGTCAAGAAGATCACAGAACTACAATCATTGGAGCCACTGAGGGGCTATCAAATTGAGCTGAGCAGTGGATGTTCTGACTTTCAAGAGCACACATGGAACCACCCTGATGGTGCAAAGGCATAAGCAAACAGACAATCATACTTCAGGCTGCATGCATCCACTGTCCAGGCTCTCTGGTCTGTGATAGGGGAAATGAAAAAAGGAAACTTGTTGTTTAGTCTTGTTGCAAACAAGGCCACCAAGGGTCTCCCCAGTTTAAACAGGGTGTCTGCAACAGATTGGTGCCAAGACCATTCTGGGATAACTACCTTGCCTCTCCTACACAGAATGTCTGCCAAAATATTCCTCTTGCCCGGGATGTGATGAACTCATAAGGTAATCTCTTTCAAGGTTGCCCAGTGAAAAAGGAGATTCCAAACCTCCATGCACAAAGAAGAAGCACATGTACCTCCTTGTTTTCTTTCATACACCACCACCTACAGTACAGATCACGTGATTTTTCGGAACCCCAAGCTTTGCAGTTGGGGACTTAATCCCCTCCACTTTAGGTCCGTAGTGGAGGGATAAATACCTACAAATCACCACCGCGCCTCGGCAAACACGCTGATGTCAACTCCACTATGGAGGGGGCTGATCGACATTACTGATTGACATTTGAACACCCAATGAATGAAGACCACCTATGGAAAGACTGAGACATCAGGAGTGATTTACAACCGGATACCATTGGAAGAATCAGTCATCTTTATTTCGATCATGTATTTGGAGAATATAAAAAAAAATTCAAAAGTATTGTACATTCAGTACACATTACTGTTTATAAAAGGTTGATAGACTTCTTTTGCAATAAGTTTATGCTTTTAATTTATTCAAAGAAATATGAAATAACTTATGCACTGACTTGATGAGAAGCACACCTTGCTGAGCTTCTCGAGCAGCATAAATTTATCATTCTGTTCCAAAGGAAGGTAATTCTCTGAGATATGGACAATTAAAATCCAAATTGACATCCGCTTCTGCTTACAAAAAAGAAAAAAAAAGAACAAAAACAACCTAAAACACTGAATTTACACTGAAATGCATACCACGTGCTTAGTCTGTAAGCAGTAATAGCACAGTCACGAGGCTGAATATTCTGACTGCATGTGTACTTTAAGGGACTGACCATTTAATGTATGGGGCTTAAATGTTGTTTTGTTTTTGTTTTTCTTCGACTGGGGTATTTTTTGTTCTTTCTTCACAAAATAAATTCATTTCAAGTGAAATATGGAACAGATTAACGTCTTTTTTATACTACAAAATCAGAGAAAGACAATTGTTTTCATGCATTTACTCCCCCCCCCCTTAGAAAATGATATGAGGTCTCCCTAATAAAGACTTGACTTCAGCTACAGAAATAAAGGCAGTGAACACTGTTATAAAATATTGCCAAGGGTTTGCATCAAAGGATGATGTCAGTTGCAGCTTGGAAACAGTGTGTTTTTATCACACGAAGCCATCTGGCTTGACGCATTGTACTTTACAGCCGCAATTATGGTCCCGCCATTAAAAACAGAAGTTTGATAATTCCTAGTAATTAATCTCAGCTTATGACCGAAATGAAAAATAATGTTGAAAATTCTAAAATCCGAGATGTTCAGAGATTTTAATTTCCAACAAGTTTAGAGCATTTTGCATGGATGTATTGTCTCCACATATATCCTATTATTTGCTCATTTTTCTAAGGCGAAAATATAAAAACAAAATATATTTTTATAATTATTTTGACGCAGTTATTAAAGTATGCAGTTTCCTGTTTGTGACTGTTACAGCCTTTGGTTATTGAGCGTGTTTCTGTATGTGGTATATTGCTGTACAGCTAGAGTTACTGTGGCCGAGTGGATAAAGTGTGTGACTCGTATACACCCACACACAAACACACTTGGGTGTCTGCTTGGGGGGGGGGGGGCCCGGCCCCCCCCCGATTTTTTAAAAATAAATATATCCGTTTTATTTCTGTTTTGGCCCCCCCCCCCCCCCCCAGAAAAATTCCTGCGGACACCACACACTTGACTTTGAAGTACGTGGTCGGCGGGAGTTCCTGCGTACGGGTGGGAAAATTTCTTTCTTTTTTGCTCCATAACGCTATAATGTCTAGCAAGTTATTACTTTTCTTACCACTACGTCTAGATTTATAATGTCAAATTTTAATATTTTAATTCTTAAGATTGCCTAAAAATGTCGACATGTCAAGCATCAAAAAAGTAAAATTTTGGTTAACATTAATATGCATTTTAGCGTTATTTCTGAAACTCACATTGGTGAAAAACTCTTAAAAACATAATCAGAATCACGAAAAACTTTAATGGCAGGAACATCTTTTTGGCTTAGTGTGAATGATGAGGCCGCTAATTGAAGAAAGCTAGCCAATCATGGAATACTTAAACTGTTACTGAAGCATGTACAAAAAAAATGTTTCTAATGTTAAGTGCAACTGATTACGATGACTTCTGAAGTAGTGATTTGGATTCCATATTTTATGAGAGAGAGAGAGAGGGGGGGGGAGACTTTACTAAGAAGAGTTATTGATCTAGAAATATTCATCGCATCTTTCTGTATTATGCATAGTATGCAATAGGAAAATGAACAGAAAAAGAAAAAGTTACACATTAATTTCATCTGATGCTCAAGTTTATTTGGTAATATAAATATACAGTAGTTACATACAACAAATGGGTATATATTTATCCCGGTTCAGGCAAGCTTTGACATTTTGTATAGGTGGGTTACTTATTATTTCTGTTGGTAAATTTTAAAAGGCGGGAACTAATTTTGATACAAGGTAGTTCTACAGAAAGGGAGAGTGCTGTAGGTCTCGCTGTTAATAACAAATGGTCAAATTACATCTTTGTAAGTTGTTCAGAGCAAAACCATTGTCCATTTTAAACAACTAATGTGACTGATGCAAGGAATGGAAGAAAATAAACAGATAAATGTAAAAATTTGATACTAGCTGTATTCATTAGTTCACTAGTTTTTCTTTCTATCACCGATTTTTCTTTTACAAGAATCAAACAGGGGAATAGCCTGTGGTTGTACAGTATGAATCACTTATCCCCGAGTACACTGTTTATTGTCAACTCAATGGCAAAGACAACAAAACTGCAGAAGAGCTGTTTCTGTACTTTTAGGTTATCAGTTCGCACATGCAATTAACACGTCATTATCATAGAAAACAAGAAGTGTTGATAGCTTCTCTTGTGTTAGGTTATTGGTTTGCGCATGAAAACTTCTCTTCGAAAACTGCACATAACTAGGATGAAATTTTGTGACAATTTGTGATTTTTAAAAAACCGCTACTTTGGTAAATAATGCAAAATAGCACAGTTTAAAATAAAATAACAATGTGAAATCTTAATAATGCTTTATTTAAGCGATTGGATGTCAGAATAAATCATACAATATGTGAATGAGAACTCATGCATGGAGTAACCATCGGAACTTTTGCGATTTTGTTTCACTTCAGTAAGGTATGACTGAAGCTTTGCTATTACTTTGTTCAATGTTTATCGTTCTTTTCATTGGAGGGAGTAAAATATCACTGACTTTCATATTATCATGAAAATTTTTTTTGCATTTATTGAAAAGAAATAAGGATATGAATGCATGTTTAGATTCCAATAACAGAGTATTGAAGAAAAAAATCAGATTCACTGTGCAAAATGTAGTATTAATACAGTTTGCAAGGCATTGTCATTACATTATCACCATCTAAAATTTGATTTGGCACTATGTATCATACATTATCTTCGTTAGAACAAGGAAATATTTATAATTAATTGAATGACGTTTGTTTTTTTTCAGTATGAAAAAGTTAGCAAATTGCTTCCCAAAGGGATAACGATGTAGATAAAATCATTGCCCCCCTTCCTCAACCTCTGCTTGCAGGGGTCATAAACAGTAAACCACGCCATTATTATCAAGACCACGTCCACTCTGCGGTGGTGATTGGATAAGACTCCGCGAGAAAGCGTGGTGTGCAGGGCTATTCCCCGCGAGACGTCGCGGCAACTCCGTCAGGACATGAGGAGTGATTGTGGAGGGTTTTTTCTTAATCCTCTCCACTCTCTCCACCCCCACCGCGAAGCGTGGGGTTCTGAAAAATCACGTGAGCTGTACTGTACATGATGTTGGAGATGATTACGCAGCAACTCCTTATTTTGTCGACGAATGCCTGTAGAGCTACAAATACTGTTCTCATTTCCAGATAATGTGTGTGAAGGGTAGTTTCTTTCCAGAACCATGAACCATGAAGAACTATCCCTTCCAGCTCCAAGTAAGCACCCCACCCCAAATCTGATGCCTCTGTGAACTAAAAGGAGTAGGGTTCGGGGGCATGCATGGGGACTCCTGTCAGAAACCAGCCCCAATTTGCCCACCAACTCATATGGTGGTGAAAATCCTGTCCTAGAGAAATCTGAGATGTCAGAGGATCCCTGTGCAGTCTCCATTTCATCAGAAGGAAAAACTGGAGGAGATGAAAGTGCAGTCTGCCTACTGGAACCAGGCTTGCTGCAGAGTTCAAGGTCCCCATAAGAGATACATATGGGAGAACTGACAATGCTGTCTTGGCTCACAGCGCCTCCAACAGGGTCAGGATACTCTGTCCCACAGGATAAGGACTAATACCCTGTTTGTGAAGAAATTCATCCCCACATGTACAAAATCATGAAATGGAACAAGCTATGATTTCTCTAGATTAAGCAGAAGGTTCAGACTGGTCACTATGGACCAACAGAGGAACAGGTCTTGACTGAGTGACTCACCAGTCAGCGAAATACTGGATGTCTGGGATCCCCAATGACTTTTCGTGGATGGTGACTACTCCCATTATCAGAATTGGAAAACCTCCCCATCCAAGCAAAACTGGAGTTACTTCCTCCGAGGAGGAAACATAGAAATGTGAAAGTATGCATTCTGGAGGCTGATGGAGACTTCCCAGTCTCTGGGCCTTATGGCATTCCTGACTGAGGCGGTTATCTCCAACGTGAATGGTTCCTCCTGCAGAAACTTGCTTAGGGTATAAAGATCGATAATTAGCCGAAAATGTCCCCCTTTCTTGGTCCTAGAAAATATGGGAGAAGGCCGAAGATTGGCCATTAAACACCCTCTCTACTGCGCCATTCTGCAGAAGAAAGTACACCTTGTCGTCTAACTGCACCAGACTGGTGGTACCACATGGGGATCCTTAAGAGGAGGATGTTCCCAAAACTGAAGCCGGTATCCTCCATTTACAATATAGGACCCAGCTATTGTCCATTATGTCCAACCAAACCACTGAAAAGAGGAATAGTTGTGCACCTACGGGAATTGATGGAAGAGGGATGCTCCACAGAAGAGGGAGGGAGTCACTAGGGCTGCCTCCCCTCCTTAGGAAAGGGAGAAGACCTACAAACTTCCTTCCTGGGCCTTTCTGGTGACCCCATCTACCCTCTGATGGGCAGGAGGGAGGTTTAAAATGCGGTTGCTTCTTGGACTGTGGCTGCATGATTTTAAAGAACTTTGCTGACAGCCCTCAGAGGCAGTCAGGATAGCTCCACTTCTTGACCGGTTTGTACAGGTCAGGAGCAGATGTGAGGGACCAGTGTTGTTGCTCCCTCAGATCCTGGGAAGCCACTGAGGAAGTGAACCCTCAAAGAATGTCTCTGCCTTCAAGGGAGCAGCCCAAAGAATGTTTTTACTATCCTCCAGCAAGGCATTCAAGGTGTCCAAAGCAATGTCCCAGTGGAGGTGAAGCAACTCCGCTGATAATGCCATGGTCATGGACAACACATGCCGAGATTTTCTGGCAACTGCTTTCCAGCAAGAGCTGTAAAGCAACTGGAGACAGGGATTCCGGACGATAAGAGATTGGCATGTGAGACTATGGTGACCAGTGACCTAGTCTTAAGTTTTAATGCCTCCAGTGTTCTGACTGGGAGGCATGTCCAGATCCCCATAGTAATGCCCACCTGTGATGCCCTAAAGGGGTCAGGCAGAAGTGTGTACCCTGTAACTAGACGCTGAGACTAGAGGTCTCAGCGTCTAGGGGACTAGTGACCACCCCTTATGCTGTCTAGCAAATTCCTAGCCCTTACTAAACCTTTGAAAAAGCTCCCTGACCATGGCCGAGTGGGGGAGCAACAAGAGATCTGGGTGAATGGGAGCCATGAAGAGTTTCTTCAAGCTGGAGAGAATTTTAGTGTCTTCTGAGTCCAAGGGCTTCGAACAAAAAAACCAGGGTAGAAGATGGTAAACTTCATTTACCACCAGATCTCTTCTTCCTCTGCCACCTGCATTGATGGTTGGGAGGAGGCAGATGACTGGAAGGGGGAAGGAGGCACCACCTCACCTGTTCTGCATCAAACTCATGAGAGTCCACTAGGATTGATAGAACATCTTCATTCTGATCAGGCTCCTGCAAGGCAGTGCTTTGCAACCCAATGTCTCTCTGGTGATGGGGCGATCTGGGAGTAAGTGTAACCTTGTCCTGTAACTCCTGACGCGGATTGAGGGGATGATCTCTGCTGGAAAATGCAGGAGGGTGAGAGCACCTCTCGACTTTTCTGGTGTGTTTGGGGGAAGAGGGTGTCACCTTTCCTCCTTATAGACTCCACTTGGCAAGCAATGATGTTAGGTTGTGGACCAGAAACATCCACTCTACTATGTAACCAAGGCCCTGAGATTCATGGCTGCATAAATGGGAAGGACCATTCACTTCCCTGGAGTGGATGACCCCACATCCCATAGGAATTAAAAAGAATTACAGGGAAGTGGGGGACACCAATCACATTCCCTTTCCTTGTCTGGTGCATGTATGCCAACTCCCAATCCCTAGTGGGATTCAACAGCAGCCTGGTGAGAGTGGGAATCTTGACCAGATCCCTATCTCTGTACCGAGGGAGTTCCAATAACCGGCAACCACTATTCATAGACCAGTGACTGGTGCTCAGTGACCAGCCACCAGTCAATCACTGGTCAGGTGACTCTGATCTGTAGAAGAATTCCTCCTCAGAATTTTCAAAGAGTGTGTGAAGGTAGATATAAGATATAGTAGATAGAAGAAAATAGTTCATTTACTTGCTGTTAATTCCTGCAGGGATATTTACTCACTGTTATTTTTATTGGATTTGTATTGCTTGGTCTCATCAAAATCCCTCTACAGGGTGTAAAGATTGTGTTTGGAAGGATTGTGTGTGCTTGATCTAGTAAACATTTGACCAAATTTCAATTGTTGGTACACAAGTCTACTTCAGAAAACCCAAAGTTACAGTTTGATGTCATATATTCCTTCAATGTTCAATGTTACTTTATTTTATTAGCATCTAAATTCCCAACTGAAACATCTTAATGAAAATCGACATGTACCACCAATGTTTTTAACACAGGCTACGATTGGTCAATCATGTGATCATGTAAAATCAGGTAACATTGCTATAATAATGAGTGCCATTGTACAAACTATTGCAAACTGAAAATTTTTGCTTCCAACAGAATTGTATTTCCATTTAAAAATATAACTTAAACCACAAATCAATGTGTTGAAAGCAAATCAGAAGAAAGTTTATAACAACCTATATCCAGTATTACATGATTATGTGACCATGTGACCAGTCTCTGCCGATACTCAAAATGTTAGCGGTACAGGTTGATTTCTTACAGAGTAGTGCTTCAGTTTTAAATATGACTGATATGTGTATCCACTGCATACATGTGCCTTGCCTATGCATTGACTGATAAATCCGCTTGTAAACAAGCACTGCTATCCGCCATAGAGGATATATCCGCTTGCGGGTTATGTGCCCTAGACCTCAGTGATGGATAGATCCGCTCTGTATGTTCATGTTACAAATGATCTTATTCGTCAGTAATGGGCGGTAAAAGGACATTTAACCAATCAAAATAGAGTTAACAAATGATGGTTCTTTCTAAGAAAGATGTCATATACTAAATATGGCTACAGGGATTTTCTGGATTTTTTACCACATGATAGTTAATACATGCAGTTGTTGACACTAGAAACAATGGCTTTTGTTAGCGATTCAGAATCGTAATTTTCAGGTTTTTCAGAGGACAAAATTGATGATATTGATTTAACAAGTGTTGGCAGTGACATTGAATTATTGTCTTTGTCCAGTCTGTCAGAAATTGAGATAGAATCAGATGATGAAGACAGTGCAGTGTGGACAAGAGAGCCACGTGCTCCACAAGTCACGAAGTTCACTGAAAGCAGTGGTCCTACTTTCGTTTTGGACGAGCAGAAAAAAAAAAAAAGATAGATTTCTTCTTTAAATATTTTCCCCTCAGTATTAAATGAAATAAATATGGCTGAAACTAACAACTATACAGCAAAATGTATGAAAGAGAAGTCCGACAATGTATGAAAGAATAAAGGCAGTATAAGGTGACCATAATGTGCAAGCAGTGTGATGTTCCTTTCTGTGTAAAACATGACTACTTTTACAAATATCACCAACAGCAACTTCAGAACTAGTAGAACATCATGACCGATTAAAAATTTGTAAATATTTATGTATACAAATTTGACATATAACTTTGCAGAAAATAATGACATTCAAATTTAAGTGTTACAAATAGTGTGTTCTGTGTTCAATTCATGGATTTACTTATCAATCTTGTGGAAGTCAGTGGGATAAATGAATCATACAGACAAAAGGTAGTTATAGCTTTTATATATGGTTTTAATGTCAGTCAGTTATAAGGAAAATAACTAGAACAATTGCTCCATATTCCCAAATTGTAAGCTAAAATGTTATCATTTGGCTGTAGCAGTATCAGGCTCTGGTAGTCAGCCCCCAAACCAGTTGCAGTAATGACCTCAGCCGCTAGCCAGAGCAGTGGGGTCACTAAAGCAGCACTACCAGTTAAAGAGTTAACTGCCAGAAAAGTAAGAATAACATCGAATGGTAACTTTTGGTTTTCTGACAGACTTTTGTAACAACATTGAAATTAGTTGAAATGTTAATCAGGTCAAACAGACAATTCTCATGAACACTTTCTTTAGAACCTGCAATGGAATTCTGACAAAAGTGAAGACTAAACAAAATCCAATTAAAAAAGACTCTATGCAGAAATCCATACATGGATTAATTTCTTTTATGGGTTCTTGTTGTCTACTTCATTCACTGGGATAGAAATCGACAAAAAAATATTTACTTTTGGACAGTTCGTGTCATTTTGTTTATGTTTCATTCTACTATTGTCCTGTATCGATAGTTTGAGTCTATACTCTGATACAGAAGTGCCTGAGTAAAATATCACAGTTCATCGATGCATTGATGATACTTAACCAGCTCTACTTACTGCCACCATTTAAGAGAAATTAATAATAAAATGTGAATTTTAAAAAGCTATTTTGATAATGAATACAAAGCACTACAGTTGAAATTAAACACAAGAGTTGAAATTTTGATATGGTGAAATGCTGAAAGTGCAAAATGTATATCTGTTCAATTATAGAACAGTGCACTTACTGTAAGTCTCTCCCTCTTTCTCTCTCTCTCTCTCTCTCTCTCTCTCTCACATACCTGAGACTAACATATATGCTGTCCCTGTTTATGCACATACATGTAGATGTCATTCAGTGCTTGAATACATCTTTTCAAAACATCTAGAAATTCAATCAGATAATGAACTTAACTCGATGTCATTATCATTTGTGCATTTTCTGAACAGTACATGGTTGAATAATTGCGGTTTTATTCTCTTCATGTAGCAACTCCTAAATCTGTGCATTCTTAAGTTTTCATTACTCCTCTATAATACTGTGATCAGATGTCAAAATAAATAGTACATTATCTGCGTGAGAACTAGCATATTTTCATTTCTAATTAACTTTTTGTTTAATTTTCAGGTGTGAATACAATTTAAAAAAACAATAATGTTTGATGTTTGTCTTTATTTTCTTTTAAAAGAGTGAGTACAACATATCACAGCCATTCCTAAGATAGTCAGTGGGTTCTAGTAAAAAAAGATTTTTTTTTAAAAAAAGTGAAATTTAGATGCTTCAAAAAATATATAGTATTAATAAAGTTCAGGGATCACTGGCACTATGTTCATGTCATCTAAATTGGTGATCGGTGGATGTAAATCCGCAAGAAAGCATGGTGTGCAGAGCTATTCTCCATTTGAAGCCATGGCAGCTCCATTGGAATGTGTGAAGATTGTTGAGGGACTTAATCCTCTCTACACTCTTTCTCCCCTACCTCATCGAGAAATGAAAACTCACATGAGCTGTACTGTACACCATTACAAGACAAAAAGAACAATAACTCTAACAAAAATTGCTGGAGCTAAGTGATTTGTCAACATGCATATCTTCAGACAGGTGATGACCATAATATTTACCAAGTTTCATGACAATCCATCAAAAACTGCAAACCTATTTGCGTCAAGTATAATGTATCATAAACTTTTATGAGACAGAAAGGCAACTACTCTAACAAAAATTGTCGAGATGTAGATCTTCGATCAAAATAATAATAATAATAATAAAGTCTTTATTTTCAGAGGATAACACAATTAGATTTCAACAACAAATCTCTCCTGAGGCCCATTTTATATACAAATATTTTTAAGTCAATGTACAAAGAGGCACTGTGGCACAGTTATTTACAATTTCATTAAAAAAAAGAGAAATTGAAGGACAGGGAAAAGAAAATATAATAGTAAGATACTGTGAGGAGAACAGAAAAGGCAAGAAACTGGAGGAATGAAAGAATGTACTTATTAATCATAAAGCTCTATCATGAGACCAAGTTTCATGGCAATCAATCAAATACTGCAAGACTAGTTGTGCTAATGAGTGCTGGATGGTTAGATGGATGGACAGACTGACACAAAAAATTACTCTGTGTCATAGTTAATGAAACATGCCACTAAATAATTGCTCATTCTCTCTCCCAGATTTAGCTGGGCAGTTATTACGATATACCTAGTCATACTCAAATTAGAGCACTGCTTGTGCCTTAACATGCATATAACAAACATTATGTTTAGCTTAAAAAACTATTACCACTTGTTATGTAGTTTTTTGTGAGATGATCACAAACAATGCACACACGGAGTCTCTCCCTGTCTCTTCATTTCATGTAAACTGTGACCAGTGACTAGAGTAATTATACTCCCAAATGTAAATTTGCATATAACATGTAGTTTTTTTTTTTTGGGGGGGGGGGGTAAAACTAATTTTAATTATGCAATACTTGACTGTAGATATTACTTAGCTAGTCTATTTCTGCGACGGAAAATACCCGACAGTATGATGAGAATTCATCCTCCATAGGGTTGACTAGAAAGTTCTAGCGAATAGAACCCCATGTGAACCCCACAGTTGTCAGGTGTAACCCACAATTCCTCATTCTTTTTCAGGACATAGCTTTACTAGTGGGACATCAGTGCAGGGAGGGAGGAGGCAATCTGGCAATAGCAACAGGTAAGTATTACATAATTAAAATTAGTTTTACCCCCCCCCCCAACTACATTTTAATATCAGTTATTGCTATTGCTTAGCTGAATTTGCCAGTTTGGTGGGAGGCTGATGATCTCACAACTGGTTATGGAAAATAAGAAGGAATACTCACCCATGCTGTAAAGGCATTGACTACTGCTGGATGGTATCTGCATGGGCCACTTTTTCAGCTACGAGTAATGGACCCAAAGAAAATATGCCTTCCCTTTGGTGAGCCAACAAGCGATGTTAAAAGAAGGAGAAGGTTCTGTGAAATCACCAAATCGCAGCTTTTATCACATCCTCTAGAGACGAATGAGTTAAATAGGCCTATGAGGTAGCAATGGCTCAAACCTCACGAGCTTTAATTTTCATGAAAGAAAGATCCCTCTTGGTAAGGGACTGGTAAGCTCTCTTGATAGTTTTGGAAATCCACCTTGAAACAGTGGAAGCTGAAATATCAGCTGAACCCTTAATGGGGAGGAAAACACGCTTCCTACCCTTCCTTCTCCCTTTAGAAGCTGCTAAATTAAAATGTAGAGCTCTAACTGGACATGAAAGTCTATCCTGATCATCCCCAGCACAGGTACGACTGAGACTGGGGATCTCAATCAGAAAAGGAGTGACCGACAGAAGCTAGTTTTTTGCTAAAAAACCTGGTTGGCAAAGGAGAGAAACCGTCTCATAATTCCCATTGAATCCCAAACTGCCTTGCTCTATGGATAGAGCATGAAGCTCACTCCTTCGTCTCATGGACGATAAGGAGAGCAAGAAAACAGTCTTGAGGGTAAGGTTCTCGAAAGAGGCCTCACTTAAAGGTTCATAGGGGGACTTATTAAGAGACCACAAGACACGAGAGATTCCACTTAGGCATCAGAGAACGAGACGCTGGTCTTTGCAGTTCAAAATACCTGATCTGGTCTGCTAAGTCAGAGTCCAGACCAATTGCCGGACCCTTTGAAAATTTGAGAGTGTTAGATAGGGCTGCCCTATAGCCTTTGATAGTAGATACTGAGCATTGTCTCTCTTCAAACAGGAAGAGAAGAAAATCAGCCACTGCGCTCAAAGAGGAACAGCTAGGATTGATACGTTTCCTACTGCACCAATTGCAAAAGATTCTCCACTTGGCATCATAGACCTTAGACGTAGATCGCTTCTTGGATTGAACGATGCACTTGGCGACTTTGCTCGAAAACTTCTCCTGGCAGAGAGATCATTTGAGATGAGCCAAGCATGAAGGTGGAGAATCTGTGGGCTGTTGTGCAGAAGAGAACCCCTGTGCTGCGACAGAAAGTCCCTCGTCCTGGGCTGGCCTACCAGCAGGTCAAGAAGATCGTTGGGGCCACAGAGGGGCTATCAATATGAACTGAGCAGTGGAGTTCCTTACTTTGTGAAATACTTGTGGAATCATCCTGAATGGTGGGAAGGCATAGGCGAACAGACGATCCCAATTCAGGCGGAAAGCATCCACTGTCCAGGCTCTCTAATTGGGGACACGTAATAGGGGAGCTTGTTGTTTAGCTTCGTGGCGAACAAGTCCACCAAGGGTGTCCCCCAAAGTCTGAACAGGGAGTCTGCTACGGATTGGTGCAGAGACCATTCCATGATGACTATCCATCCTTTCCTGTGGACAGACTGTCCGCCAAAATATTCTTTTTGCCAGGAATGTGGCGAACTCGAAGGGTAATCCCTTCCAAGCTTGCCCAACAAAGGAGGTTCCAAACCTCCACGCAGAGAGAAGGGGCATGTGTGCCTCCTTGTCTTCAGAAGTAAGCCACCACCGATGTGTTGTTGTCAGAGACCATCACACAGCGACACCTTATGTTGCCAACACACCCCTGAAGGGCTAAGAACACTGCCCTCATTTCCAAATTGTTGATGTGGAGGGTAGATTCTTCTCGGGACCATGAACCCTGAAGAATCAGACCTTCCGGTCCAGATGACCACTCCACCCTGAATCTGACGCGTCTGCGAACAGATTGGAGTGGGGATCAGGGGCGTGTATAGGGACTCCAGCAAGAAACCAGTCCCAATTGATCCACTAAGACAAATGATGATGGAAGACATGACCTAGAGAAATCCAAACATTCAGAAGGTCCCTGTGCAGTTTCCAGTTTGCCAGAAGGAAAAACTGGAGAGGATGCAAGTGTAGTCTGCCTAGGGGGACCAGGTCCACTGCGGAGTTCAAGGTCCCCATGGCTGGCAACTGGCATTTGGTGCACTGTGATCAGTGATCTAATACCGAAAATGGAAGATTGGCACCATACACCATACCTGGTGATCAGTGCACAGCACCCGGTGCTTGGTGACAGAAACTCAGCGAATGACACTTGGGACATCACCCAGTGACTGGTACTCCTTTCCCTGTGACCCAATGCCTGGCATCCAGTGAGACATTTTATGACCTTTCCTGGTGCCCAGTCACAGATCTTCAATCCCTAACTGTCACTTGACATATTACCCAGTGTCCAATGCCCTGTCACCAGGCAATGATCAGTCAGATGATGTAGACCCTATTGAAGAGTCTCTGTTCAAGGAACTCAACTCTGATGAATGAGATCTCGCTTTAAATCGAGGTCTACAAGCATGAAACAATGACCGCAATTCCCTTGCTCTGGAAAGGTGGAGCTCCTTATTCATGACTGGATGACTGGTAACTTCCCTACACCAAGAAGTGCCAATGATCCCTCCTTTAGAGATATCCCCCTAATGAAAGCAAATCTTACTGAAACAGACAACTTCACTACATCAGGAAGTGCTGTAACTTCACACTTCCAGCCACCCACCCTGACCCCCCTGATTGGCATGGATCCTCTAGAGAGGAACTACATGCCCAGTGATTTTCTGCCATGTCCCAAACCTTGTCGTGCCACAAACAACAACTGGAAAAACTGTCCATGTGTACACATGCTGTATACTCAAGACTGGAGATGTGTTTCCCACTGTGCCTTTTTATGCCCACATTTGCCAACACCATGAGGCATTACTGAAGGCTGAAAGGAATATATAAAAATACAACAATAAAGCAGAACAAGAGAAGGGTATGAATTATTTACCCTGACATTGGTTGTTATTAGATGGATGACAACACAAGAAGCACCACTTTGCTAGCAATGTGCCCAAAACCCTCAAATAAAAATGGACACAGATACACAAAAATTGAGCAAGGACTTGGGAAAAAATAACAAATACAACAGAAAAAAGGATATGATTGACAGCAGATTTGCCAAATTACTTCAATAATAAAGTATTGAGCACTGAAGAGATGTGTGTAAATGCAGAAATTCCATGGAAAAAAAGGATGATATTCCGATTGTGTGAAGTATACTAAGGTATCAGACTGGGATCATGCTGTTTTTTTTATTCTAGACCTCCAATTACAACTTGCACCAGGAAAAGATTTATTCTAGACTTCCAATTAATACTAGCACCAGAAAAATATATAGTAATAGCAGGTAATGTGTTACTAGTATTAAAACTGTGGAAACAAAAGATATATGTACAAGCTAATGTTCTTATGGACAGATGTCATAACATTATATGCTCTGCTGTTTGGTTGACATGTAAAAACTGATCACTGGTTGCACACAGAAGATTTGATTGCAAAGATGGACTGACAGATTGACAGATGGATTATGACTTACATTTCCCATTGTTATTCTGCTTTGGTACAATAAACACTTGCATGAGAAAAAGCTAACAAATCGATCAAAATCTGCATCTTTTGAGGTACTTACAATATATAGTGAGAGTTTTTGTTGAGCTAGTTCCAAATTCAATACCACAATGATAGACTCCTCCATCGGTTGAGCGCAGACTGGATATTTTCAAGCTGAAGCCATCAGGAAGTGTTGTTTGATTGTATCTGCTGGATGAAAGGTCCAGTAGAGTACCTCCTTGATACCAGTTAGCTCTACTGACAGTGATGTTATCAGTATCCTTACATTGCAAAACTATACTTTGGTCAATGTATCCAATACTGCTGAAATCTATTGTTACAATACCTGCAAGAAAAAAAAAATGATGCATTAAATATTGAAAGGTATTATCTTTTTCAAACTTGTAGATACATTCTAACACAACATGTTTAATCTTGTCATCATTAGTGACATTCAAGGCATCTCATATCCTGATTTGATTCATTCGCAAGTAGTATCATGCCAAATAATAACACGAGTCCAACAAAGGGACTGAAGCTGTACAGGTGGAGAAGAATTTCTAGGAATTCAAGATAACAATATTTTCTTCCTTTTAACTGTCGAGTGTTTAAACCATCTCCAATATTCTTCTGCGATAACAAGAGTTTCACATTAGCTGCTGGGGTGCACATACTGGATGTCACCTTCACACCATTTTCATTTAGGACAAAGTAAAAATCATTAGAAGTCTTTTGGTGAAAACCCCATGTCATGATGATCATCCATTCAGGGTGTGTAGTGACAACAACATTTTTAAGATAGTCATCATGGCAGAGATATTGGATGTATGACTGGCACCATTCAATTAGGACTTGGTAAAAACCTATGTCATAATGATCCTCCATTCAAGGGGAGTAGTGACAACAAGATTTTTAAGACAGACGTCATGGCAGTGATATTGGATTTATGACTGGCACCGTTTTCATTTAGGACCAACAAGGTATCATAAAAAGTCTATTGGTGAAAACCCAATGTTGATATAGCCATCCATTTGGAAGAAGTAAAGATAACAATATTTTCAAGATATGACTTTCCATTCAGGAAGGGCAGCAATACAAATATTGTCAAGATGGCTACTGTGGCAGCTATATTGGACATCAGATCAGCACCATTTTCATCAAAGACCAAGTGGACATCATAAGAAGTCTTCTAGTGAAAACCCCATGTCAATATGACTGTTCAAGTAGAGGTGTGATAACAAGACTTTTAAGATGGCTGCCATGGCGGTCATATTGGATGTCAGATCGGCACCATTTTTATTTAGGACTAGCTAGACATCATAACAAGTCTTTTAGTGAAAGCCTCATGTTGATATAACCATCCATGTGGGAGCAATAGCAATAACAAGAGTTCGAAGATGGACACTGTGGTGGCCATACTGGACATCAGATCAGTACCATTTTCATTTAGGACCAACAAGACATCATAAGAAGTCTTTTAGTGAAAAGTCCATGTTGATATGACCATCCATGTAAGAGTAGCAATAACAAAATTTTCAAGATGACCATTGTTGTGGCCATATTGGATGTCAGATCGGCACCATTTTCATTGAGAATCAACTAGACATTATAAGAAGTCTC
The DNA here is from genome assembly GCA_029931535.1 of Margaritifera margaritifera. Lineage (NCBI taxonomy): Eukaryota > Metazoa > Mollusca > Bivalvia > Unionida > Margaritiferidae > Margaritifera > Margaritifera margaritifera. Next base: position 27,387 of record JAQPZY010000250.1, read on the forward strand.
TTAGTGGAAACCCTATGTTGATATGACCATCCATTCAGGAGGAGTAGCGATAGCAAGATTGTCAAGATGGCTGCTATATTGGACTTTAGATCGGCATTATTTTCATTTAGAACCAAACAGACATCATAAGAAGTCTTTTAGTGAAAACCCCCAAGATGACTACTGTGCAAAGTTTAAATGCAATCCTCTGACTAGTTTAGGAGGAGTAGCGATAACAAACTTGTGCTAACGGACAGATGGATGATGGACAACAGACCATCCCATAAGCACTCCTGGTCTGTGACCAGTAGAGCTAAAAATATTAGATTGGTTGGAAAAGTCCAGCAGCCAAGCATTTGATTATGATTTTCCATAATCAAAAATAAAGAAAAAAGTTAAACTATTTCACATTTTTATGTTAAAAATTCTTTATTGAAAAGTAAAATATGTAAATCAAAGTTTCCAGTTATTATAGCCCTCCATTCTTTAGTGCAATCAAAGCAGCAACATGGTAGACAGCAAATGTGCTGGTAAACCAATTTTTGTCTACATAAACAGCTTACCAAGTATGCAAAATAACATTATCCATGAAAAATATAGAAAATTTATCCTGGCAATTAAAATTTACAGCTGATTATTTCTGAAGAACCAAGCATTAATTTTTAAATTTCACCCACTTTCCAACACCACTACAAGGACAAATATTGTCACACTGAGAGTTCAGCACTGGTCACATCTTTTTACATCCAAAATTATCTGACATAAAGCAAAACATCCAATGTAAATTGTAAGTGTATCTTATAGTAATTTGATTTATTATGAATAAGGATATAGACAGTTACAGAGGTAATTAGACTTGGACACATCTGAACAAGGACCAAGGATTGATGATGACATGAATTTTACTGCATATTAGTGACCCTGTCAAGAACTACAACTTGATTATACTTAAATACCACAGAAGAGCAGAAATATGTGTGAAAATATTCATTATTTACCAGAATCTGGGACCTGAAACATTTGCCAAAAATACTTTCTGTGGATTCATTTAGAGTACATGAGGAGGCTCAATGCAGTATGCAATGGTTTCTATCATTCTCCTCTAAGAGTTCATCAACCTCATTTTCAGACTCTTCAAACACAGAAGAAACATTCTAAAATACCTCTTGTGTCTCCACAAAAAAAAATTCATTCAGTGTCAGAATCCAGTTTAATTAATATTCCATATTCTAGTATGGGTGAGTCATAATAAGCGAGAATCCAACATGGCTACTTTAACTCCTTCCTTCCTGAGTATTATATACAACTTGCAAAGCATCACAATCCACATTCTACCACATATGATATCCACCACTTAAGTAATCCTGGCCACTCAGCTGGACTTAGTGTTAATAGAACAACACAACGTGGAGCAATCTATATAAGTTTAAATCAGAATGGGAATCAACATGTGACAGTAACATTTTATTATACCACCCATAAACTGCACATAAAAGGTGTAGGCATACATGCATGGCTTCAGGAATTTCTTCAGTTCAGGGGGAGTCCTGTAGGGAGCCAACTAATGACTAGGTTGTGTTTATACAACCATTATCCTCTACTCCAGCCCCCACAGGGCACCAGACCACTAGGCCATGATCTTAATATAAGTGATCTTCCTGCAGACTGAACTTCTTAAGCACAGCCCAGAACAAATAGACCCATTAATACCAAAACTTAACATAAAAAATAATAATAATATCTAATATAAATAACAACTAACACAGCAAACACATGCACTCACAAATATAAATAACTTAAAATAATTGAAACTCTAGAAAATTTTATCCATATGCCAAATAAAATATAAACAGAATACATCAACATTTAAAAACTCTAGAACTTAAAAAATTTATTTAAAAAAACTGAAATCTTTAAAAAAAAACTCAGACCCTTGGCAAGGTCACAATATATCGACAATTCATCTAGGGAAGAAAGGAAAGGAAACTCGACCAACAGGCAATACCTGAAGGGAGGGGATTACGGAACTAGAACCCTAAGAACATGACAACTTGGAAATTAAGTTTAAAAAAGAGGAACCTCACAACAAATTTTGATTGGACTTTTTAAAAATTTTTTGATTAAATACTGACTTTTTAAACTGAGTTTTACGAGGGCCAATTCCAAAGTTCTAACCAGCCATATATGCTGGGATGGACCAGGGATTGATCACATATAAAATTAATACCAAGGCTAGAACAAACAGTCCAAGACGTAAAGGGCCAGGTTGACCAACTCCAAAGTGAACTTGCTGCCATAGACATAGCTTGTAAATGTGTATTTAGAAATATTATTTTAGAACATACTTCCTGTCAAAAAGGCTTCCAGCACACTCAGAGGGTAAAGTTCTGCTGAGTGCTTTTTGAGAAGAAGTCATGTTTAGTTCCCTCTGTTTTTAGTAATGGTGGCCATATTTGAAGGTGGCTCTGTGTCATCTGTAAAAAATTCAAAGCTGTCTATGTCAGGATACTTTCTGTTAAATTTGGTCAAATTTTAGTCAGCATCACTTAAACAAACTTGAAAGACCTTCATGCCAGAATGATTTCCATAATGTTTGGTCCAATTCTGCTATGTGGTTTTTGAGAATACTGTTATAGCTTTTTCTGTTTTTATGATTAGTGGCCATATTTACTGGTGGATTGGCATAATTTGAACAGATTCAAAAGACCTTCCTGCCAGGATACTTTCTGTTAAACTGGTCAAATTCATGGTGTTCATATTTGATGGTAAATTGGCATCACTGGAATAAACCTGAATGACCTTCATGACAGGATGGTTTGCATCAAATTTGGTCAAATTCTGCTATGTTATTTTTGACAAGTCTCTTAAAGGTTTTCAATTTTTACATTATCAGTGGCCATATTTAATGGTGGATTGGCATCATTTGAACAGATTTGAAATATTTGATGCCAGAATGCTTTCTTTTAAATTTGGTCAAATTATGTTCAGTCATTTAGCAAAATTGGATAAAGCTTTTTTACAATAATATAAAATCACAGTAATAGTATATGTGCAAGTTTCATCATGGTTCAATATAACAGGAGGTTGCAGACAGGATGATCCATCTCTTCTCCCGTGGGGGCCCCGGGTATCCAAGTGGTCTAAGGCATCTGCCTTTACAGATCACTGACATCTCATCTCTGTGTGGGTTTGATTCTCGGCTCGGCCAAAATAGGTATGTGAGAAAACTTGTCAGTAGCTTCCAGTGGGTAGGTGGTTCTTCCCGGGTTCCTCCTCCACCAAATATACTGGCTGTCATTTTTGTACCTATCAAGTGCTGAAAAATGGTGTTAAAGCCCAAAAACAAACAAACAAACCATCTCTTCTGCCGATGTATTTTCACTACGGGTATGATTCCAACAACACAATTTTGGGGACCCCTTCCTAGAATTGGGAAGTTTTATTGCAAAACGAGTATTTTGGGAAATTTTGAACACATAGGCTTCTGGTTTCTAATCTCCAATCCTTCATCATTCATGCACATGTAATTTTGTTGCAATTGCTTCCAGATTCCTCTGTATAGCAGATTAAAAAATTAATACTTTGTGGGTTTGTGGATAGTTTAAACCCAAAAATGTAATTTTGTTTCATGTTTTGCAGAGAAGTTGCCCTTTTTGTTGCTGTTGTTGTTGTTGTTGTAGTTGTTGTGTGTGTGTGTGTGTGTTGGAATGATTCCAACAATACAATTTTGGGGCCCCCTTCCCTAAAATTGGGAATTTTTCATCATGAGATGAGTATTTTAGGGAATTTTTAACACATGGTTGGTTTCCTCCTAAACCTTGTCACTCATAATTTTCATTCCAATCTAATTTCAGAGCTCCTTTATAGCAGATAAAAAAATTAATGTTATAAACCAAAATAAGCAGTAATTATATAATTTTGTTCTTGTTTTGTAGAGAGATTGTCTTTTTAAATAGTAGTGGTTGTAGAAACTGCTGCTGTTGTTGTGTTCATGGTAAAAAAAACTTTTTTTTTAAACAAGTCCTTAACATGAAACAAATTTATCTGTTTATTAATCTAACATACTATAAATTAAGGTTGCATTATAATAATTCTGTTTGTTACATACAGGTGTTAATGGAATAAAGTGCCCTATGATCATATGGCACCATTAGTTAGTTTCACATCAAATTAAAGTTATGTGTTTTAAAGGATAGGAATCTTTGCAGCATATTTACCAAGCAGACGCAAGTCCACGAACTAGAATAATGAACACTATTTAAAACTATACTCCATTTTCAAATAGAATGTCATAAGAAACATGATTTGGCTCATTAGAAGCAAAGTAGTCAAAATGTCATGTTGTCTCGACATTCTCTGCTTTATAAATAGATTACAACATCATGCATTGTATGAAAGTTCGTGGGAATCGGCTGGGACACTTAAAATACTCATTTCAAATGTAAGTTGGCAACATTTTTCTTGTGAAAAGTAATAATATACTTACAGAAATATATCCTGGCATCTTCCCTTTAGCATGACAATGTATCAATTATGTGCAGCCAATATATCTATTTATTCATCTAATAAAAACGCTGCATAATAATAATTCAGGGTGTTGCTTTCAGGTGTCATTTGGAATAAAAGTGCTTTATGATTATATGGCACATTTAGTCAGTTTCACACTGAATTAAAATTCTGTTCTATTTTAAAGGGCAGGTATCTTTTGCAGCATATATACCAAAGAGGCACAAGTCAACAAAGCTGTAAAAACTATATTCACTTTTCAATAAAAAAGCATAAAATAGAATGCCATTAAAAAAGAAACAAAAACATGATTCAGTTCATTAAGTTATTTAGCATTTCATGCTAGACCACATGACTCCAAGCATACAGTACCTTCGCAGATGAATTGCATGCCGTGTGTTCATTTTAAGCAATTCAAAGCAAAAAATGTGTTTATCAATCATTACCAGTATGTATTGTCAACTATCCAAACAGCTATTCCAAAATGTTGATCTAAAGAAGGAAGGAATACATGTACATATCCATCGCTATGAAAATGGAGGAGCTGTCTGTTTGCTTGTCAGCTCTTCGATGATACACATATTTTGGAGAATCTGAATACTTGTAATATTGGTTTATATTGAAAAACACATGAATGAGCTCCTGCTAAGTTATCTAAAAAAATACAATCAATTACGCATCGAGTAACCCAAATTCCTGAAAAATATTTGTGTCAAACTGCTCTAATCAAACTTATTGATCAAAAGTAGTCAATTTTAGATAAAGGTGACATGGTTGAAGCAATTTACACTTAAAAACAAAAGTCGACTTGTATTGTGTAAAACCTGCATTCATCTAGATTCTTGGATTATGGAAAACTATTAAGGATAATATTAAAAGACTGGGGAAAAACATTTAAGGATAATATTAAAAAACTGGGGAAAAACTATTAAGAATAATATTAAAAGACTGGGGAAAAACTATTAAGGATAATATTAAAAGACTGGGGAAAAACTATTTAGGATAATATTAAAAGACTGGGTGAAAACTATTAAGGATAATATTAAAAGACTGGGTGAAAACTATTAAGGATAATATTAAAAGACTGGGTGAAAACTATTAAGGATAATATTAAAAGACTGGGTGAAAACTATTTAGGATAATATTAAAAGACTGGGTGAAAACTATTAAGGATAATATTAAAAGACTGGGTGAAAACTATTAAGGATAATATTAAAAGACTGGGTGAAAACTATTAAGGATAATATTAAAAGACTCCACAAACTTCTCAAAAGAATGTTGAATTTAAAACTACCTAGGCAACTATGTTTAAAGAATTAAGCTGGCTCAATGTAAATCAAAGAATTAATCGTAATATGGGTGTGGATGTTTATAAAATCATCAATAGACTGAATGATGAATATACTTCTTCTCTTTTAAAACCAATCCCTAGCAGACATTGTCTTATTCTATGGGATAGCTCTGAATCTCAAACAACTACTACAGACAATACCGTCTCTTGCTCTGACCCTACTCTGTGGAACTCTTTAACTTTAGATATTCATAATTCTGAGTCCTTTCTGTTTTTAAAATAGTATTATATACTGACCAGAGTAATCCGAGTTGAAGTCATACATTAGTAGTAGTAGTAGCAATATTTTCAATTATTGTATTTGCCAGCCTATAAGTCTATGTGGAGTAAAAGTAGAATTCACTAATTTTGTCAATTTTTAATTCTTCATCCATATATAAGTTGATGTGGGGTATAAGACGAAGCCAGATCACCTTGGCTTTGTCTTTTTCGCTAGTAACTTCAGGTTTCATGAATATTAATGGTATCACTATGCTATTCCAGATTAATTGGGAAAATGATTAACATGGTCTGTACGTATTATTTATAGGTATTATTTATTGGTACATTGTATGCAACGATATGAACCCCTGTTGTCATAAAGTTAAGTGCAGCTTGTATTCTTACAGCAACAATAACCTCATTATCAAATTATATTATACATACAATACAAAATAAAGGAACTCAATCAAGGCGTATTGTTTTTAGTGAATGCATGTATGTACAGGTATGTGTGTGTGTGTGTGAGTGGGAGGGAGAGAGACGAAACAACGCTATGTCAGTGTGTAAGAACGTATGCATTAAGAGCAGTTTTTACTTGTAGCTTTTGGAAAGAGAGAGAGAGAGAGAGGTTACAGGGCGATTGTAATATGTATTGTTGAGTTACCTGATGATTGTGATCTCACTCAGTTACAGGGGCATTACTATATTCCATTTGATAATACCTCCGAATAAACAGTTCATTCTTGTTTTAATTACAATATCCATTGTCAGAAGAACCACATGGCTTTGTAGTGTTATTTACATGATAATTAAATATGCTTACAGCTTTGGCCAGGTCATTCTAGTTGACACTAGGTAGATGTGATCAAAATAGTGAGGCTACATATAGGGAAATGAGGCTACCCATAGGGTATTGTAATCAATCCTGTAAAGCATGTTAATGTATGCAGCGCTGTGTAATGACCTGTAATGCCAGGTGCTTGCTCATGTAAGTTTCTCAACCAGCGACATCTTTTGTTCTCACCGACAGAAGTGTCAGAACTTTGAATTCATGAGCAAAGATCAAACCAAAATGCCACCTACATACAAGACGTGTACATGCATTTACTGATAAAGGGTAATCTTTTTTCTTGGGAATATAGTGGTCATTGTACTTGCAAAGAAAACAACACAGCATGCTAAATGGTTATCTTGGGATTTAAACTAAATGGTGTCTATATGGATATAAATATTGTGAATACTGAAATATAAATTATTTATCTTTGAAACTAAAGGAGTATGGTATGTATTGTTTAAACTTCCATTGACTATTTTATTACTGTTTGACAAAAGCTTCATTTAACAGGATCAGTAAGGTACATTAGGCAAAATAGCACAAAGAAGACCTGAAATCTCTCTCTCTCTCATATCGGGGCATATTTTATTTCAATCATGGGGTGCAATAAGAAAAATGTGCGATGGAATACCCATGTCGATGTCATGGTTATTCATTTATTAACTTGTCTATTCTAATACACATATATGTAAGCAAATTTAAACAACATATATTACTAGTGAATGGTGCTTTAGCACAATTAAGTCTGATGCATGTGAATTTAATACTGACGATCATGTAAATATTTTGGAATCCTTCTCAATGTTGGGTCCTATATTTGTTCACAAACAATTTCTTCCCCAAAATGATAATTATTTTTTTAAACATTATTTTTTTGTACTTTGAAAAAGAAAATTTATTGTTTGATGTATGAAAAATTACATTAAATATGGTAAAGCAATTTCATGACATAATCCATATATAAATCGATTCGGAGTATAAGACGAAGCCCAGACTTCCAGGTAAAAAAGTATTGACTTATAGTCTGGCAAATATGGTAATTACTGTTACATGTATTATATTAAACAGTATGTGAAGATGTGAAAGAAATGTCACTTAGTGCAGTAAAAATTTTCTCTCTGTGTGAGTGTGTCTGGGGATGGGTATGTGATGCATATGTGTGCATATGGAACAAAATGCATGTGTCATTGATTCTGTTTCAATTTATTTTTAAGATGAAAGTTTTGTTGCTTTTGAATTTACTGAATATACGTTAAGGCCTACTGGTGAGAAGAAGTCAAACTGGATCAAATATCTCTCACATGGGTAGTTGGCTTGCAGCTTTTGAATGCAACTTTACACACATATGCTGAAATGGTAGCATGGAAAAAATGCTTGGAACACTTTTTTGCTACATTGTCTATTAATTTGGGTGTCCTTCATCTTCTTCCCTAGACCACATATACCTGTATAGTATAACTTTCTTGACATAAAAGAACAAATCATTTATACATCCAGCATTCTCCAGTAGATCTCACCTTGCCCCTTGGGACTAGATCCATATTCATAACTTAAGAAATGTTCTTAGCCCCATCCTTAAAGTACACACTCAGTCTTCCCGATTAATTTTTCATGACACTGGCCCAATTGGCCAGCGAACTTCCAAAATGCACTGGCCTGAACTAAATTTCAATGGCCCAAAGAAAAATCAAATATTAAGTTTACCATAGTATTTTCTTATAATAACCTTAGACTGACCACACTTTGTCTGACAGTATTGGCTATGGCAGTTAGAAATGTGGCTGCTGCCTTGTCATTCATGTAGTCTGAACCAACTGCCAGGTCTTTTGCTTTGTCTAAGTGACATATGGTTCTATAGAGGTTAAAGCTCAGATGACATTTTGCTAGGGAATGTGCAGTTCTAAATTTTATAACCAGTTTGTCATATTCTGCTTCCTTTAACTTGAATTAACATGGAGCTGCTACATTAGTTGCCACTGGTTTGGATGCAGCTTTAAAAAGAGAAATGCACTTTATATACATTTTAGAAGCCTGGTGAGTTTTGATGGCATCAATTTAGAAGTTGTCTGTTCCTTTGACAAATTGTGAGGGTTCATCAACTGCTGAATTTGTTTTACATGAAGAACAGTTCATGATTTGTTTCTCCTCGTCATACATCAGCCATTCGAATTCTTTCAACCATCTGGGTTAAGAGGAACGCCATCGCCAAGTTTGTTCATAGAATCGTTTAGCTTGCCGAGATTGAGGTCATCTGGCATGGACATGGGCATTTTTCCAGGTCTGGTCCCCTCAAAATGTTGTTGAAAATTCATCCGATGGTAACAAATTGAACTTGCTGTTAACAAATACCGAAAACAAAATAGGATGACGCCATCAAGCATAGAAATCGGATACTAAGTAAGCAAGCAAGCAGACAGCTCCTCCATTTCATAGCAACAGATACGTGTTCCTTCCCAATTATAACATCTTTTTTACTCACTTTTTATAGCTATTTGGATAGTTGACAATACATATTGGTAGGGATTGACAAATTTTATAAAAGTCAGCTTGCCCTTGGAAAATTAGCTTGCCCCAAACACAATATCCCAACATGAGTAAAACGATAAGATAAACTATGGTATATTTTAAGGAAATCGCGTTATAATTATTTAAACTTTTGGTTTTTTTGCATCTCAGTTGGCACCTTAAAACCATATGCTGATAATTAAAGTTATCAAAAACTATATATGTAAATAATGCATGCAGATAGATATGTAGATTAGAAAGAGTTAGAATGCAGATATTGTGGAAGTTAGAAGAGCAAAAGCAGACATGTACATGTATATAGACAGATAAATGGATAGGTAGAAAAGGGTTTGGAAATAGCTACATTTTTAAGAGAGAGAGAGAGAGAGAGAGAGAGAGAGAGAGAGAGAGAATGAAAGCTAGATTGTAATTATTTTTTTATACTCACAACTTAAGGATTTGTAAACATTTATTTAATCCATTTACTTAACAATTATCATCTAGTCACCTTGAAATCGGCGATGTGCATAAAAATATTTGAGAGTCCAACTTTTGAGAATGATTTGAGAACACTTATTTTTGTCCATTTAATTGTCTGCCAAGCAGTAAATATGTATCGGTCTCCTGTAATTATCACGTAAACAACAGATCACAGACACTGCTTGTGGGTGCTACATTTTTGTAACAGCAATCACTCTTTGAATGAAATCCTCCTGGTAGTTAATTGTTAGAGACGAGTGCCTTTTATTTCCAAACACACCTGTGAAGGAAATCTCACAAAGGAAATCTCACGAGTTGTAATATTAGCAATTGACACCTACTCACAGTAAAATTGGCAACATGCATCAAAACAATGTTTGAAAAACTGACTGTTTAGAGTCGGAAATCTGACAAACTGCCTGAGGCTAACTTAGGACCTGAAAGTCGGCAAATCCCGGATACTTAGAAATATTATGATTCAAATGTAACTGATATGTTAAAATATAAATATTTATTCCTTATTTGTCAAAACTTGGTATAAATAGTAAATATTCACATTATCATGTCTGCAGGAGAAAATGTGAGACTGACCTTGACACTGACTAAAAGATGGAAATGGCACATACAGTAGATGAAAGAAACTGTAGCCATGTATGCAGAAGAAGAATGTGCTACATATAAACATGAAATAAAGGTGCTGATATACATCTATGTACTGTGGCAAGATTGCAGGGTATAAAATACCTTGCAGAACATAAAGCATTAGGAACTGAACACGATCCCTTGTCGGTAAAATAGCTCACACAGAGCTACTGTATTTTACCTAAATCAACAAGTTGTTCTCTGACTTTTTTTTCTGACATGACTGGGGTGGAGAACAACTTGTTGCTCTATATTTTACCCAGACCACCAACGTTAAATAAAATTTCTTGTATCTTGTATCCATCACTCAATTTTTTGGACTTGCCTGCGGGCAAGTGCACTGCAAACTTGAGCTTGGTTGAACTGAATTTGAGCTTGTCATGGGAGTCGGGCAAATGGATTTGTAAATCCCTGCATATTGGTAATGATAGATACACATATTTTGTGCTTTTGAATTACTTAAATTCAATGCATAGCCTGAGATTTGTTTGCCAAGATATACTTGTAATCATGTGGTCTAGTGTGAAATGCTAAATGATTTTTTTTTTGACTACTTTACTTCCAATGAACCAAATCATGTTTTTTATGAAATTTTATTTCATCCTTTTTCATTCTAAAGGGAAAATAGTTTTTAACAGTGTTCAGTATTCTAGTTTGCTGACTTGTGTCTGCTTGGTAAATATGCTGCAAGGATTCCTATCCTTTACAACAGAACAGAACTTTAATCTGATGTGAAACTAATGATGCCATATGATCATTGGGCACCTTTATTCCAATAACACCTGTAAACAGATAAATTTGTTTCATATTAAGGACCTGTTATTAAAAAAGCTGTTTTTATGATAAGAACACAACAACAGCAACTTCTACCACAGTTGCTAATTAAGGCAACTTCCCTACAAAACAAGAACAAAATTATATAACTAATTTTGGTTTACATTATGCACAAACCCATATAACATTAATATTGTAATCTGCTATAAAGGGACATCTGAAAATAAATTGCAACAAAATTTTTGGGTGATGACGGATAGGAGGTTAGAAACCGCAGGACTATGTGTTAAAAATTCCCCAAAACACTCTTTTAGTGATAAAAATTCCCCAATTCTATGGATTGGGGCCCCAAAATTTTATTGTTGGAATCATCCCTGCTGCTGGCCATATTGGATGTCTGAGAAGAACCATTTTAAGACTAACTAGACATTATGAGATGTTTTCTTGTGATTTGACTTTCCATTCATGAGAAGTAGCAATAACAAGATTTTAAAGATGACTGCTGTGGTGGCCATATTGCACATCATATTTGCACCATTTGCATTTAGAACCAACTAGACTTCATAAAAAGTCTTTTAGTGAGAACTCCATACTGAGATGATCATCCATTCAGGAGGAGTAGCAATAACAACATTTTGAACATGGCCACTGTGGTAGCCATATTGTATGTTCCAGTGGAACCATTTTCATTTAGTACTAACAAGACATCGTAAGAAGACTCCATGTCGATATGATTTTCCAATCAAAGACAATATTTTCAAGACAGCTGCCATGGTGGTTGCATTGGACATCATATTCGCACCATTTTTATTTAGGACCAACTGGACAAGATTCATAAGAAGTTTTGTAATGAAAACCCCATGTTCATATGACCATCCATTCTGGAGGAGCTGTGATAAGATATTCAAGATGGATGCTGTGGCAGCCATAGTGGATGTCTAAGCAGTACCATTTTCATTTAGGAGCAACTAAACCTTGGTATGAATGTTTGTGTAAAGTTTTATGTGTTTTGGCAATCGTCCAAGCAACCTACAGTAGGAGCAGTAATGATAACAATCTTACGCTAATGTATGGATGACAGACAATGGACGATGGACAAAAGGCCATAACATAATCTATTCTGGTTTATGATCAGTAGAGCTAAAATTAATTTTTGGACAAAAGGCTTTTTGACTTAGTACAATCAATTTCTGTCCCTTATGAAAATATTTATGGAAAGATGATGTGAGAATGGAAAAAGAGAGCGACAGAGACAGGATAGACTGAAAGATCATGAAGCTAAATGTATGTATGCACAATAGATAGATACATGTAGATAGATAAATATACTGGAAAAAGGCAGAGAAAGAGGATTTGATACAGACAATGCACAATGTACATTATTAGAGATTATCAGAGAACTGATAAATATATAGTCAATTGTTGCTTACAACTGTATTTTAAATGAAAATAACTATATAATCCCAACTTTGTCCGGTTTTTTTCTTTACTTTCTCTTTTCTTTTCTGGTATTCTTTAAAGTCTCAGACAACAGTTGAAGCAAATTTGATAAATGACCATTTATTTTTATAATTTACAACACAATGTACAAGGTTAAACAAGCATAATGAAATTAATTTACAATGGGATGGAATATATTACATTAATACACCATTTATGTGTGGTCAGCTCTCTTTCCAACCTTTCTTTCTGATGAGTTGTATTGCTCATCACGTGAATGATCAAAGGTTTTCAAACGTTCCTTTACCACTGAGATAAGGTGAAAAATCACTTACCTCAGTTAACTTAAACTATGTAAGTGAATGCCTATAAAATAATTTTAAAAAGTGACAAGTGTCATTTTAATTGCAAGGAGGCAGGTTTTTATACTATACATATCATTTCTCTGCAACTACTTATAACCTACATATATTGCTATTTGTCTGCAAGTTATTTTCATATAATCATACAATACTTTTTCTTGCACTGAATCAGTGTATGCATTTATTCATTCAATCACTGGGATTCGCTGGAACAATGCCCCCTCAGTATCAAAACATGCACATTCTTGCGAAAAATGAAGAGTAGCAACAAAAGGTGGTAATAATAATGAAAGTGGTCTATAAAGCAGGAGCTATAACTCATTCAAATTTAGAGGGAAAAAGATGAAGTTGAAACTGGTCTAGGTTTTCTAAATACTTCATAACAAATCTGGCTCTTTTCCATGAAATTCTTAAGAAGTTACCAAGCAGCAGTGAAATTCAAGACAAACAGACAGGCATACAATTGTGCAACATGCCCCGTAAAAAGAATATGAGGGGGGCAGACAAATCTTAGAAATTATTTTCTACTCACCTATTACAAATGACAAATGCTGAAGCATAAAAAATACAGCAATCTGCACAGAGTCCTTCATTGCTGATGCAGTAATCACTGAAAGAAAAGAAAATTCATGCTGAATACAGATGGTCCAAAATGATCTGGTAGTGTGTTTAAGGTCAACATTGGGTTAAAACAGCACAAGATCAGCAACTGGCTCTGTTCAAAGTACCAGAACATGCTTGATTGAAACTAAAACCAGATGCATTTTTCTAAGTACCAGTATGTTAAAAACCTTGATATTATCTGCGCAATGACAGAAGTTTATGAATAACTAAAATTCCAGAGGATGTGAACTTTTTTATTCATTATGTCATGGATAACTTACTTCTAAGGTCAATGTTTGAGAAGTATGCTAAATACAACTGTACTATAAATTTAGCTAGAGTGTTTTGTAAAACATAAATTCCTCCAATCCCCAGCTTTATCCCACCCCCTCCTATCAATCTGTTAGCCTGGACCCAGGAGCCAAATTTAATTGCATACATGATAAGTCCCTGGAGGTAGGATTCAGGCTTCTCACTTAAAAGCCTATCTTGATCATCCCCAGCACAGATTCGACTAAGACTGGGGATCTCTATAGGTGATGGAGCTACCGCAGGTAACTGATTTTTGGCTAAAAATCCTGGCTGACAAAGGAGGGAAACGGATTCAAAATTGCCATTAAAACGGAGACTGCCAGTGTCAACAGACAATGCATGAATCTCGCTACGTCTTCTCGCAGACGCCAAAGCAAGTAAAAATACAGTATTGAGTGTGAGATCCTGAAAGGATGCCTCACTCAATGGTTCATAGGGGTTTTTTGTTAAGGACCATAAAACACATGATAGATTCCATCTAGGCGTCAGAGAGCGAGTGACAGGTCTCTGTAGCTCAAAATACTTAATGAGATCGGCAAGGTGTGGATCTGAACCAATCTCCGAGCCCTGAGAGAATTTAAGTGTGTTAGAAATGGCGGCTCTATATCCCTTGACAGTAGACAATGAACATCTTTTGTTCTCGAAAAGGAACAAAAGGAAATCAGCAATGGCAGTTATAGAGGAACAGCTGGGATCAACACGTTTCCTACTGCACCAATCACAGAAGATTCTCCACCTGGCATCATAGACCTTGGATGTAGAAGCTCTCCTGGCCTGAATGATGCAACTGGCAACCCGGCCCGAAAACTTGTTCTGGCGGATAGATCGCTTGAGATGAACCAAGCGTGAAGGTGGAGAATGTATGGGGTGTTGTGTAGGAGGGAGCCCCTGTGTTGTGATAGAAGATCCCTCCGGGGTGAGAGAGATCTGGGTTGATCTATCAATAGATCTAGAAGATCGTTGAACCACGATCGTTGGGGCCATAACGGAGCTATGAGAATGATCCGGGCAGTGGAAGTTCTTACTTTTTGCAGAACTTGGGGAAGCAATTGAAACGGTGGGAAGGCATATGCGAACAGACGATCCCACTGGAAGCTGAATGCGTCCACTGCCCACGCTCTCTGGTCCGGGACTGGGGAGACATAAAAGGGGAGTCTGTTGTTGAGCCTGGTCGCAAACAAGTCCACGAGGGGCTTTCCCCATAGTGAGAAAAGGGACTCTGTCACCTCGTGGTGAAGAGTCCATTCTGTGAGAACTGATTTGCCTGACCTGGACAGACTGTCCGCTAAGATGTTCTTTTTCCCTGGGATGTGGCGAACTCGGAGGGAGATGTTCTTCGAGGTAGCCCAGCGGAGGAGGTTCCAGACCTCCACGCAAAGAGAAGGGGCATGTGTGCCTCCTTGACGTCGGAGATACGCTACGACGGACGTGTTGTCGGAGGAGACCATGACACATCGACCCCTTACTCTCTCGATGCACCCTTGTAACGCTAGAAAGACAGCTTTCATTTCTAGGTTGTTTATGTGGAGGGACGACTCGTGTAGGGTCCAATGGCCCTGAAGAGTTATACCCTCCGGCTCTAGATGAGCACCCCAACCGGAATCTGACGCGTCGGCGAACAGGTAGGAGTGGGGATCCGGAGCGTGCATGGGGACCCCAGCTAGGAATCTGTCTCGATTCATCCACCATCGCAGATGATGATGGAAATCTGTTCCTAGAGGAATCATAGCTGATAGAGAATCCTTGTGTGGTTTCCACCTTGCGAGTAGGAGAAACTGTAGAGGGCGCATATGGAGCCGTCCTAAGGGAACCAGATCTGCAGCGGCGTTCAGGGTTCCCAGTAGGGATAGGTAAAGGCGAGCAGACAATACGGTTTTTACTCGTAGTGTCTCTAAGAGTGCCAGGATTCGATCTACACGCTTCCCGGGAACCCGGACTAAGTTCTGGTTTGTGAGGAAGTTGATTCCTACATAAACGAAGTCTTGGGATGGAATCAGTTCTGACTTCTCGAGGTTGGGTAAGAGACCCAATCGAGTTACTGTGGACCAACAACGGAACAGATCCTGATGGAGGGACTGAACCTGAACGTTGTGGATTAACCAGTCGTCGAAGTATTGGAGGATCGGGGTTCCCAGAACTCGTAGATAAGACGCTATTACTCCCATAACTCGGGTGAAAACTCTGGGTGCGGAAGCTATTCCGAATGGCAGAACCCGGAATTGGAAAACTTCCTGGTCCAAGCAAAACCGGAGATATTTCCGATGAGGTGGAAAAATCAGAATGTGAAGATATGCATCTTGAAGGTCGATGGAGACCGCCCAATCCAATGGACGCATCGCATTCCGGATTGAGGAGGTGGTCTCCATCTTGAAATGTTCCTCCAAAAGAAAACGGTTTAAGGGGGAGAGATCGATAATAAGGCGAAATTTCCCACTTTTCTTGGTGACCAGGAAGATTCGGGAGTAGAATGCAGGAGACTGATCGTTCAGGACCCTCTCGACTGCCCCTTTTTGTAAAAGGGTATTTACCTCTTCCCTTAGTTTCACCAGATTGGACTGATGAAAGAATATGGGGGTCCTTGATAGTGGAGGTTGTTCCTGAAACTGAATACGGTAACCCTCGCTTACAAGAGAAAGAACCCACCCATCGTCCGTGATACTTGCCCAAGCCTCTTAAAAGAGGTCTAGGCGAGCTCCTACGGGGATGTTTGGGAGAGGAATGGGTGGCAGGAGAGGGTGCGAGTCCCTAGGGTAGGCCCCCCCCACCTTCCTTGGGAAAGGAAGGTAGGTTGTAGAATTTCTTCCTAGGGGCTCCTCGGCGCCTAGGTCCACGCTTAGGACCCGACTGAGGAGGAGGTCTCACTTGAGGTTGTGCACTATATTGAGGTTGTGCACTATATTGGGGCTGTATCTGCTTAAAGAATTTAGCAGGTGGCCCCTGAGGTCGATGCACATTAGTACGCTTTCTGGCCGATTGCGATGGGCCAGGTGCAGTTGTGAAGGATCTATGTTGATGGTCCTTCAAATCTTGTGAGGCCACAGTGGGGATGAGACCTCTGAAGAGACTCTCAGCTTCCAACGGAGTAGCCCTTAGAAGGTCTTTACTGTGGCTAAGTAAGACCCTCGAGGAGTCCAGTGCAACATCACGACGGATGTGTAGGAGTTCCGCTGAAAGGGCCATTGCAATAGAAAGTGAATGCCGAGATGTCTTGGCAACAGCTTCCAGCACACGCTGTAATGCGGCTGGATTAAGGGAGGCCTCCCTCAGCATACTAAACGACGTAGCTGAGAAGAGGTCCGCATGAGAAGCTATGGTGGTCAGAAGACGGACCTTCTGCTCAATGGCTTCGATCGTCTTAATAGGGAGGCGTGCCCAGGTACCAGTTGTCAAGCCGACTTGAGATGCATCTGCATCCAATTGAGGAGGTTTAATAGGCCACTTAGGGGAATGTACCCGGTAACTAGTGGCGGAGACCATAGGTCTTAAAATAGAGGCCGGGACAGCCCACCCTTTGCGCCGTCTAGCGACGTCCTGGCCAGAGGAGAACCTTTGTGCTATTTCCTCAACTGTAGAGGAATGCGGAAGGAGCAGGAGATCTGATTGTGGTTGAGCCCCGGAGATCTTTTCCAAACTGGAGAGGATCTTCTTGGACTGTGTACCAGACGGTTTCGGGCACAAATCCGCAGGTAGTAGGCGGTAAACTTCATTTACCGCCTTATCAAAAGACCATATCTCTTCCGCTTCTTCTGGTTGAGGGAAGCTGGGTCTAGTTGCTTCCAGTTCATACTCGTTGGAGTCGACGATGATAGATAATGCATCATCATCTAGAACACTCCGAGCAGGAGAGTGGCCGGGCGACACAATGTCCTTTGGCGGTAGTAATAGAGGTGCACTATGTGCCATTTCCCGTACTTGTTTGTCATGAGTAGGGGCTCTATGCGTTCCAGATGTTCCAGGGGAAAGACGAGACCGCTTGTCTTCCGTGGATGATGCTAAACGTCGAGTTCTGCTAGTGGATGCTACCTGGCGAGGGGGCGATGGCGGAGCACGAGCCGCAACATCGTTTCTACTCTGAGTCCAGGGTCCAGTAGCCCAAGGGGGCATAAGGGGCCAATTATTTTGTGATGTTGGTCCCCACATCCCGTACGGATTCATAGGTATAATAGGGAAGGGGGGGATACAGATCCGATCCCCTTCCCTGGTCTGCGACCTTCCGTACCACGAGGCCTCTGATTGCTGATCCATGTAACGTCGGTGACCGGTACTAGAAGACCGGTGGTCTATGACCGGTGACCGGACCGATGTAACCGGTGACCAACCGTTGACCGGTGATCGGTGACCGGTGACCGGTGATCAACCAAAGACCGGTGACCGGTACCGGTACCGGGCACCCGGTGACCGGTCGCCCGACTTTGACCGGTGACCGGACCGGTCACCCGACACTGACCGGTGACCGGGCCGGTCACCGGTCAGTGACCGGTCAGAAGACATTGACCGGTGACCGGTGGACCGGTCATCCGACACTGGCCGGTGACCGGTCAGAAGACATTGACCGGTGACCGGAAGACCGGTCACCCGACACTGATCGGTGACCGGACCGGTCACCGGTCAGTGACCAGTCAGAAGACATCTCAGATGTCAGTTTGTCTTCATTACTACCCAAGGTGCGGTGTAGCCCCTCCCTTCCGAGAGGGTACGACACGCTACTTTGGGAGTGTTTTTCTTTTTGGTATACTTCCTTCCTGGTGGAAGGAAGTAACACACTACTGCTCTTTTTCGTCTTCTCCCTTCCCGGGAGAGGCGATTTACTCTTGGAGCGTTCACTGGCCCCTACAGGGGGGACCTCAACTATGTCCGGAAAAGCTGGTGCAGGCTCTTGGGGCCCCGGAATGTTCTTGTGAACTAGAGTGGCCTTCTTGCTGTGTGTTGCCTTTGTCTGAGTGCCTGTAAAAGAAAATCCAGAGAAATCAGACGATGAGGGAGATTTTACTATCCTTTTCCGCCCTCTATATGTACGCCTGGAATCAGCAAGATTCCAGGTTTCATTGGTCCAATTAGTACAGATATTGCAGCGATTGTTCCGCTTACACTTGGAACAGGTAAGACAGTCTGAGTGTGTATCCCATGGGGCCTTCTTATGGCCACACTTACCAACAGACTGTTTTGCTGGCATTGTTTCTTTATATCTGAAATAAATATTATTGAAATAACATACAATAATAATAACAATGAGTAAACTCACCTTTAAAATCTACACGTAGGAAACTCACCTTTTTTTGTACGTCGCGTACTCTATACATACCAGTTCACCATATACTTTGCGGGCTATCTGCACCACAGTGGTTAGTTTGACTACAGGTAAACAATATGCATACATATGTTCTTCCCAAAAAATATTAGTAGCTAGTTATTACTTGACAAGCTTTATTGGTCTCAGGAAAGTACAAGAAGAGCATGCGACGCGTCACGCGTAGATAATAAAGAAATTTTCAATTGATGAAATAGTAGGATAATAATAATAAATGGAATATTAATTTTGTAAAATTATGCGCCTGTTAATTGCGGCGCTATCTCAGTTGTTCTATGTCGCGTTGTAATGACATAGACGACTTACCGTGTACCTGAAAAGAAACAAAATATATGGTGTACCCTAACCCCTCTAAGGGTAGAGTACACGTGGAAGACTAGAAAAACTCTTCCTAGAACTAAACACTGATGAAGAGCGGCCTAATACACATATAGACGAGACGGACAATTGTAACCCAGATGAATTTAGAAGGAGGGAAGTCCGAAATGTAGTTGGAAACCGTAGCAGACAATTTTCCTCAGGTTACGTTTTTGCGACACAACCACCAGGCATGGCATCCATGAAAAAGATGAATGTTCGCGCAGGCTCAGAGAGATGCACGGGTGTGACGTGGCTTGTTGACAAATTCTCCACTTTAAGTGGGAGAATGTTTTCACATCGAACGGACGAGTTTTTCGACACGAAAAAGTAATAAGCTATATAATAGTGATGGGTAAACGTATTGCTGCTATTAAAGTCCCAATTATGAAACCTTATACTTCCTTGGCAGTAATTCAGGGCATTATGTACATGTTGTTGTGTTGCCATTATGTCATCAGATTCCTGTTGCTCACTGATTGTGAAATGTTTAGTATTATTTATACAAGAATGAAAATCTAAAGCAATTAAGAACTGTGATAATTGTGATTGTGATGTTACAACTATAGCAATTTGCAATGGTTTTACATTGGCATTTTTTAATTTTGTGTGCAATAAGAAGGAATCAAAGGAGAGGTTGAAGTTTCTTTTCATGTTAATTTATTTAATTAGCTTAATCCAATTTATTCTTTACACAACACATTGTGATTTTTTGTGGCAGAATACTCCAACACACTTAAAAACAAAACAATTAACATACTATATTCACTTTTTTATTCAATTACTAACCAACATAAATGAATTTTGCTGCCCATGGGAATGTCCAACTCCATGATTCATTTCAAGAATTTCTCAGTTTCTTACGTGACCTACTTTGTTTATCACAATTAGATCCATTATTTACTTTCTGTCAGCCATGCTCATATGCAGCCTTGCATTTGGTACCAAAGAAAATAGGCAAGGTTGCCATAGGAAAAGCACACATTTAATAATCATTCTGCACATGATATATAAGATTTTAGGACTATTACATTGGAGTTCTTATTTCCCAGACAAACAAACAATTCTGTGAATTTTTGTTCTGTGCCTATCATGGTGAGGTCACAAAAATTCACACTAATGAAATGTGGCGATGACCTTAAAGAAAATGATGTAAAGTTACTGGGCAGACAAGAAAAGTAACCATGTCATTGCACTATCTCAAAGAGTGCTAGAGGAAAAGTGCAAAAAGCAGGTTAAAATAGGAACGCCGAGGTAGTTCATAGTACATCTTCTAAACTTTCATCTTTCTAGGAAGGATAGTTTGCATATAACATGCCAAAAACTTGTGTGGTCTTGAGCTTAATGCAAAACCTTAACCAAAACCAATAAAAAGTGAAATATATGTCACAATTTGCCTCTTTTCCCCACAAGGCTGTGGTAGTAAAAGAGATGCATTATCAGTTTCATGATTCTAGTGTCAACAGTGATTAAAAAATGAACATCAAACACAAAATTTAGCCCAAATCAGTGAAGCATAAAATAAAGATCATAATGAGATGATGGAGTGGTGCTCATGAAGATCCATTCCCAAGTTTCATGATCTCTGATAGGATAGTACAGTGTACAGTATGTATACAGCATGCCCAAAAACCTATGTAGTCATGAAATAAATAAAAAATCCTGACCTAAGCCAATAAAATGTGAAATATAGGTCATATTGACCTTTTTTTGGTATGGATGTAGTGTAGCACTGCCAGACTGGGGCTCGAACCCGAACTTCCTATCAATGAATTGTTGCTAAAAAGTGAGTGGTCACTATTAAGAAAATCCTTCTTTCTAAAAATAGATGCACCCACATGGTATGCGTGGCGCCATATTTGTTTTTGGCTGTGTGCCGATTAGTTTGAAAAGAGGAGTCTAGTTCATTCATATATTGACTTTAATGCTTTGTTGTCAATGAATAGTTAGGGTAATGTTTCATCAGCAACAATGAAATTAAACGTTGAAGTTTTGATGTTATTATGTGCCCTTCTTGGTCTCTACACCACGTATTATATATTGTAATTAATTATAACCCATACGAGTACCTAGATTACAGCATTGTAATTACAAGTATGTATAAATAGTTAATGAACTGCCACAAAAATGAGCAATTTAATTTGTCTACTTTTTAAAAACTTCACCAAAAACCAAGAACCCAAAAGATTCACATTTAATTTTGAATTAAAACCCTAAACATGCTGTAGAGTTGAGGTTACTCATCTGTAACATCAGTGACAGCTGTGGTTTGAATGGACAAACACTATGCTGGGAAGACACTTGTGCATATTCTCTCATGTACATGTTATAGGGGTTGTTTCAAACTAGTTTAGAAATGTTTTCGACTGCCATTTTCTAGTAAAGTTTTAGAAACTTAAACAAAAAAGAAAAAATTTCTTGTTTTAGTGGTAGCTGATTAAGCATTTTTACCAACCTGCAATTACGATAATGTAATCTAGGCCCTCCTATCATTTAAAATTAATCTAAATGTATTGTTTCTGCTGGGTTTTTTTTAAAGTCATATGGCCAAAATATCTCTCCATCCAAACATAAACTTTCAAGTATGAATGCACTACATATGATTATGATACATTCATACACTTACAAAATGTGTTTATAATAGACATACAACACAGAGAATTTACTACTTGAAGATAAAGTATTGCTTAAAACCAATGTTAAATGCCAATATGCATATTGAGAAATAGAGGACATAGTTCAAATAAGAAAGTCAAAGTACACACCCATGCATTATATATATATATATATATATATATAAAATGGAGAAGTCACTTCTCCCTAATATTCAAGTCTAGCTTGGTACCTGCAATATGGTTGCCTTGGCAGCCATATTGAACCTCAGATTGGCACCATTTATTTTGAACTAAACATCATAAGAAGTTGTTAAGTGAAGACCCATGCATTCTGTTAATGTCCAAGTGGCACCATTTTCATTTAGGACCAATAACACCATGGGATCCATGGCTGGATTAAAGGTGGAGTAAAAGGAGCAATTGCTCCAGGTTCACCAAAATGCAATGAAATGATGGTGTGGCTTTTTGAAATTAGTCCCGGGCCTCCTACCTCCTTTCATGAATCAAGGTGTAACAGTACAGATACTGGGTGCAAAAACATATCTGGTCATGAGCTAAATGATGAATCGTAACCGAAGCAGGTCAAATGTTAAATATAGGTCACAGTGACATTCTCATGTGGTAAGGATGTGGTAATAACAGAGATGCATTCAATCATCTAGTTTGATAATTCTACCATCAACAGAGCTTGAGAAATAAACTTCAAACACAAAATTTAATCAAAGTCATGGAGTGTGAAATATAGGTGACTGTGATCTACTTTTGTAATGGGTGTGTAGCACTCAACAAGTTGCTCTCCCTCATGAAGTTTCATTAAATCTAGGTACAACAGTATATACTCTGGGTGCAAAAAAATCTGGGTGCAAAAAAACTATTTGGTCATGAGCTAACACAAAAACTTAACCTAAGCCAGTAAAATGTGAAATGTAGGTCACAATGATCATCCTTTGTAGTATGGGCATGGACATGGTATTAACAGAGATACATACAATCATCTAGTTTGATGATTCTACAATGAACAGATACTGAGAAATAAAACCAAAAAATTAACTAAAGTCAGTAAAGAAAAATATAGGTCATAGTGACCTACTTTTGTGATGAGGGTGTAGTACTCATCAAGATGCAAGTTTCATGATTCCAGGTATAACAGTATTTATAAAGTGTGCAAAAAACCTGAGCTAAACACAAAAACTTAACCAAGAATGTTCAACTATGTACATGTACAAAGTTAGCCCCCTCACCCCATTCCTCTGGAGGTAGGTGAAATGGAACCCATTCCAAAATGTTGCCTAGGACCTAGTATGAAAGAATGGTTGCCATTCAGCATGAATGTACATATGTACATACTTTTACCTGTGCAAACACTGCGACTGATGGTGTTACAATAGATTACCTCAACTTCATACAGGTGAGCTAAAAAGCACTTCGCGTCAGTCAGAAATCTCTAATTTGTATCCAATAATTAATGACAATTTGAATTGAAAATGAACTTTACAACAGTTTGCCAAGAAATCTCAATCAGTAGGATGCTTTCTTTTAAAATTTCTACCACTGCTGTTGATTACTAATGTTATGAAAACAATTGTTTCAAGGTTTATCAAGTTTTTGCATCTTCATCCATATTTCGTAGTATATGAGCATTTTTGTCCAATATTGCAAGGCCCTTATCCCAGGATGGTTTGTTTTCAAGTTGGTAATATTCTGTTCAGCAGTGTTTTTAGATAAAGTTGTGTACATGTTTTTCTACTTCAGTAATGGCAGCCATATTTGATGGCAGAATGGCATCATTTGAAATAATCAGAAAGGTGTTCAAACTAGGACACTTTCTATCAAATTTGGTCAAAGTCTGTTGTGTGGTTATTTACAGAAAGTTACTAAAGTTTTTTTTTTGTTATTAGTAACAACACCCATATCTGATGTCAGATTGGCATCATTTCTAAAAACTGAAAAGCTCTTTATGCCATAATGAGTGGTTTTTGAGAAGTCATTTACAAAAATTTCCATATTTTGTAACAGTGGCCAAATTTGATGGCAAATCGGCATGATTTGTATAAATCTGAAAGCAGTTATCATTATTTACCAGAATGCTTTCTGTCAATTATCGTAAATTTCTGTGTTTTCTATTTTTTGCAACAGTGGCCATATCATATTTGATAGTGGATCAGCATTATTTGTATAAAATTGAATGCTTTCTATGCCAGGATGCTTACTTTCCAATTATTAGTCAAATTCTGTTGAGTGTTTTTTTTTAGAAGTCTTTAATGCTTTTTATATGCTTACAAATGACAGCCATATTTGATAGCAGATCAGCATCATTTGTACCACTTCAAAAGTTATCATGCCAGAATGCTTTCTATCAAGTTTGGTTTAATTCTATTTCGCAAAAGGATTTATATTTTCAGTAACAGTGGACATATTTGATGGCAGCTCAACATCAGTTGTATAAATTTAAAGCCCTTCACAACAGGATACTGTGTGCCAAAGCTGAAAATAGCAATTGTTGACTGACCTCAGACTGATGATAGATGAACGACAAACCATAAGCTCAATATTTACTTAGGGCCTGGTGAGCTTAAAACTGCACATCAATATGTTCAATGGTTACCAAGTCACACATGCATTTAAATATCTGATTGGTGAGTTTTTTTGCAACTGTACTCAAATAGCCACAATCAAATAACATACTTCCAGTCAAAATCTCCTTCACATGCAGTGATGTCACAAGTTGTGCCACTTGTACATAAGCAGGTCAACTCTAAAATGTAACTATATGTATACCAGTAAATGTACATGATGACATCATGACACAGACATCAATATAAATATTTCTAATGTTCATTTTTGTAAAGGCATAGCATTCACTTTTCTGCTGCATCAGCAGCAACAGTTTGTTACAGTTGTGGCTAAAGTTTTTCATCTGCATATATTTCCTAAAACCCTACTGAGATTTTCATCATGCCTGGCATGAATCATTATAAAGCTAAGGCTATCTTCATTCTACAACATGTTTGTTAGACCCTATTACCTTGGGATCAAGGTCTTAGTCATAGAAAATCTTAATTATGGTTTTGGTTCAGGTTTTGTCTTTCACTTATAGCACCTAAATTCCTTGATAGCCCTTATGGAAAAACCTGTACCTATAGGTCACTTGTACTCTTTACTTGTAGGTCACTTACAAGTGACATATAAGTGAAGGATTAGGATTTTATATGCAAATTAGGCATTTCATGTGCAAATCTGGCACTTCACTTATAAATGAAGTATATTTCACTTATAAGTGAAATGTGAGCCATTCGCTTACTACACTTGGGTCACTTATAAGTGATATATAGGTGAGTTAGGCATTTCACTTATAAGTGAAGTAAACTTCACTTATAAGTGAAATATTAGTCATTCACTTACTACACTTGTACATTAGATGAAAGTGAATTCCTGCTCAATTCAATGAATTTGGGCTTTGAAAAAGCTCCCCCCCTCCTCCCCTGGACAGGAAATTGTGTCCTCACATAATTAAATAAAGTCATCAGTTTTATAGACTGTATACATGTAAATGGCTACCTGTAAGTTCGGACTTTATAAAAATCTCATACATTTCCATTTAAATGACAATTTGTGAAATGATTTCCAACTTATCTGTCTGCAGCTTTCGGCCACTGCATTTGAAACGGCTTGCTCAGTATCAAATTGTTAGCTGAAATAACACAAATAAGCGATACGGTAACCATGAAGATAATTTATTCCCCAAGTAACGGGTAATACATAAAAAATTTCTGGGTCTCACTAAACACCCAAAGACATACCCTAGACTCTCCAAGAACACCCTAAGACTTCACAGAACACCTACTTTAAATTTCAACAACAAAAACAAACAAACAAACAAACAAAAACTGCAAATATCTTGCGATTTTGTTGTGTAACAGGAAAAGTAGTGATGTAAAGAGTTGCCAAGGGAAATAACTTTTGTTTTGACGAAGAACATTCAGATAAAGTAACGTGACAAATATTTATCAAAAATTAGCAATACCACAACACCAGGAGGAGGCAAAGAAATTTAATACATCCAGTAAGTCATTAAATAAGTTAAACAAAATGGCCAGGTAAATGTATATAAAATTAGTAACATATTTCATAAACAATTGAAGTATTCATTTGTTTGTATGTGTTTAGTCCACTCATTACTATGGATTTACACGATAAGTAATTGTATTTATTTGTCCATTATTTCTTTTATGATAAAATCAGGAATTTTAAAAAATACGTCTTAGTCGGTTACATAAGCATGTTTGAATATTCGTTGAGTGAAGAAGTTTTCAGGCTACTGGCTTATTAGTAACGAGTTTTCTGGCTGCATGTCTGCAGGAGGTTTTCTAGCATTTATTGGTCCTCTCATTGACAGGCCTTCTTTGCTGACCGGGTTTTCGTGCAGTTCCTTTAGCCCCACTGATTAAAGAGTATTTTCCATTTTGTGATTTTATGTATTTTGATTTCTGCATACATTTAATGTCCTTGAGGAAGTTTGCGAAAATCTCCATCTTTTGTTTTTCTGACTTGCACTGCCAGATACTGTCATGTATGTGGTAAATGTGTTCTTCTTTTGTCAATTGATAATTCCCGCTGTCATGAAGAGCGCTTCTATAATCCATGAAACGGAGCGGTGTCATGCTGTAAAGTTTATGTATTAGGTCTTGCACGTGTTTTGGTTTCCAATCAACAGAGAGTTTTAGAATGTTATTGATGGACTCTGCATTGCTATTAGTCCAATTCCTGTGTTCATTATTTCTTCAGCAAGGTTCAAAAACATATTTCTGTAGTCTTGGTTTCAAGTTGTTTGTAAAGTATAGTGCAAATGTCGGGTGCTGTTCATTGATGATTGCTTCCAGATGTTCTGGTCGGCTTTCAAAATCTGTTGTGCTATTAGCGTCTGCGATGCCACAGATACCAAATATTTGGGCCACTATTATGTCACATTCACCCTTTTCCACCCCAACTTTGTTTTGAAGGTAGTGTTTGACATTATCCTTAAGATGCTTAGTGCAAAGATAACGTGTAGCCAAGGGAAATACATGCTCCATGGCCTTGGTTATGCCCTTCTCTTCATCAGTTCCAAATTCCATCATTTCAGACACTCTTACTTCCATAGACTCAACATCTCTATCAAGCTCTGTAGCAATATGCTCCAGAAAGCTGAAGCATCTTTGTGCAGAAGGACTTTTTTATGCCAAAAAAAATTTGATGTTCATTTGTACTGTTTCGGTTTGGTTTGGTTCGGTTTTATGGGTTTAACGCCATTTCTCAGCACATGATAGGCTATACATGGCGGCCAGTATATCTGGCGGAGGAAGATCCTGGGAAAATCCCTGGAAGAACCACCAACCCATGGGAAGCTACTGGCAAGCTTTCTCACATAACCACATTGGCCGAGACCAAGACTCGAACCCACGCGGACAGAGATGAGATGGCAGTGATCAGTAAAGGCGAGCGCCTTAGACCACTTGGCCACCTGGGGACCCCTTGTACCATTTCGGACAACTCTTTGATTTTTGTATACCAATGCAGTTATGTAAAAGTTCCCAAGGTTGAATTTCTGTCTATATCTAAGTTGGTTGTTCATTATCATACATCAAAAAGTGTTGTAGGTCAGTGATTTTCTCTTGTGTATAGTAAATGATGGCTGGTACCTGCTCTTTCTTATGTATTACTGTTTGCACTTTCCAAGGACTTCTAACATGTCGTTGGCAACGTTGGCTTGGTTACATCGATTGTTTGCGGACTTCCTCTTTTCATTGTACTTGACGTTGCTTATTACTCTAGTGTCATGAGCACCAGTCACTGAGTCATCTTTCTTCAAGTCATGATAGATGTCTCTCAGTATATGTTCCTTCATCTTTTCCTTTATTTTGTCAAAAGTCCTCAGATAAGTCTTTACATAATGTTTTTCTTCTCGCCTATTACCATGTGATGCTGTGAGTGGTTGATGATTGATAAAGATTCATAAAGAGCGATGCTGCTGATGATGGAGTCGTTTTTTTTGACAAAATAAGATATACTTTTCTTAAAATCTGTGACACTTTTAAATGTAGCATAATATCTGCTCAAAATAACTACTCTGTCATCGTCGGGTTGAGGATCCAGTTCTTCCCAAGTTACTTGGCCCTTAACTCTACACTTAATGCAGTATTTTTTATTCTTAGCCTCTACATTTCTAAGGTTTCTATTTTCAATGACAAAAGTTGATTTAACTGTATTGTCTTTTGAAAAGTCCCAAATCCCACAGTAGTCGAAAAATCCACATTTCTTCGCTCTCTGTATCCTCTCAATGTTCCTGCTGTTTTCAACCAATATGAAGCAGTTGGATTTGTCTCTTGCACGAACATCTGTATGTACATGTTCTTTTTTAAAGATTAAA
The DNA here is from genome assembly GCA_029931535.1 of Margaritifera margaritifera. Lineage (NCBI taxonomy): Eukaryota > Metazoa > Mollusca > Bivalvia > Unionida > Margaritiferidae > Margaritifera > Margaritifera margaritifera. The sequence continues at coordinate 56,063 of JAQPZY010000250.1, forward strand.
TGGTAAACTTCATCAGATGAATGCCATTTGCCTGAAGGTAATGGTCGGACATTGTTGGGACAAGGTAAAATGTTTTCATCTGTATTGTCATCTAAGACCATAAATTTATCGCTTTCATTTTCCTCAGTCACGAAATAGTGGTAACCTGAGATTTTAGCTTTTCTTGTTGGTTGATCGACTACAATTTCATCGTCTGATGTGCGCAAAAAAGATTCAGTGTTATTATGCTCAGATAGATTGGATTTGCTGATATTTGTCACCTTGAATTCGAGGCCCATGTCATCTTTTATTAGGAATGTCGCCTTCCTTTTCTAATTGACATCTGGCATGCTTATATCATTTGGCCTGAAGTGCTCAGTGGTTTGGACCAGATCTTCATTGGCACCATGCCTTAGCACTGGGACAAAATAATTAGCTGTCCATGTTGGCTGTTGGCCCAGCCCCATTATGCTCCATAATATTGTAAGGGGTTCTTTATTAGCATTGGATGAGAAGTGTTTTGTAAGTACCTCAGGCGACTTGTCAACTTGGCCATTCATTGCAGGATATAGTGTCTGTATTGGCAAACCAATTATAACTGTCCATATCAAGGAATATTCGCCGTTTGTGCAGCAGGACCCCAGGGACTCTTCAAATGAAGGTGAGTAGTCCATAAGTTGGTTGAAGTCAGGTCTCGATGTGTATGTATCGGAAATTGAGTGACATTTCTATGGACGTTCTTAGCTGAAGTTACGTCGTCGAAATTTTACTACCAGTAAGTGCAATTGATGCAGCATCGAACAGACAATTGCCATTTCCTGTAGTCATTAATGGTATGCCGATTGAGACTAAATTGCCCTTTTCCATAATGTCTTGTGCATTCCTGTTGATTTAAATCAAACTTGAGCTGGATTAACGATTTGCCATAGAAACTGATGGGATTCATCCTGATTGATTCACATTTTGCAGCATACTCAAGATTCTTTAAGCAGTTAAGAGATCCTCACTACATAAAAGAGAGATAAGACATATTGATATAAGTATGAAAAATACTGCATTGGGCAATTAATATTTTACATGATTTACCTATACGCACAATAGGCACATGGCTAGAGCAGCAAAATTGGGCATGGGAAGCAAATATTTATGAATATTTTTGTTAAAAAGTAATTGCCACTTTTGATATGAACAGTGAAGGTAATAATACAGAACAATGCCCTTTATAATTGGATCCTGACAATACTTACGAGCTACGACATCTGCATTACTTTAGATATCTTTATATACATGTACAGTAAATGAGCAGCACAACTGGTTTCTCAGAATTACAAAGAATCAAACACCCTTTCCGTCCATGTAGCCTAGCACCTTTTAAATACCTTTCAAATAATTCTGTGGCAATAGATATGTGCCTACGGGCAGCAAAAAGCTTTAATTATTGCTTTTTTAAAAGGATTTTCAATCCAGTGGCGACATCACCTTTGCTCAACATGTGTCATATCTGAGGCATGTCCTTTAAAGTCGCTAATGAGACAGATTATATCATGAATTGGCAGGAAGAGTGTAACATGTAGAACACCAATAATTGTATTAATTTCAGTAAATACATCTTAGTCAAAATAAACATTACATAAATTATCTGAATTGAAACCATTTTTCCAGGTACATGTACATGTTTTAAATAAGAGATGGACAACTTAAGGATTTATTTAAGTTTTGCTAAATATCTTCCAGATATAGGAGTATGATGTATGATATAATCACTAGAAACATATGTGTAATATCCATCAAACAGTCGCTTTTACCAGTAATCAAGGCATAAAATACTATCAATAACAATAATATAAAATACATTAAAAAAATTAATAAAAATATTAAACAAGCACACTAAAAAAACAAGACATAAATTTAAATTCATAATTTCAAGCATATACAGATACATATTAAAGAATTACTAATGGAAAAGTTATTAAAATTACCTGTGTCAAGTGGTTTAATCCTTCTTTGTAGCTGTAAACCGATGTACTGATCTCTAAAGCAAAACATTTGTTGCAAATTTATAGTACATAATAATGTTCAGTAAAAAAGGCAAAATCTTCTACAGACAACTTTTCACAGTTTGAATGATTCCTTTGACTGCAAGAGTCGGAAAAGAATGCAGTTAGATAATACAGTTTAAACTGCAAAACGCAACTCTTCCAGTAGTAGCAGTTTTGTGCTTTCTGAGAAACATTTTGAAACTTGTTTGTCAAATCAAAACGATTCTGCAATACCTAAACAATATGGATGTAAACTTCCATCAAATAACTCATTATTCATATACACTTCTCATAACAATGTAACTGAGACCCGCTGTTGAGAAAACAATTCCATGCTGCATAATTCTCTTCAATTCTTGAATCACTAATGAAAGTAAGTTAAGCTGCTGAAACAATATAAAATTACTACTCATAACACCTGGGTGTAAACCACTTGTAATCCCGAGTATCAGGGGATGCAAACATCTGTTTATACCAGAACTATGTTAAAATATCCTCAACTTTCTCAGTGCATTCCTACCCCTACTCATATATATATATATATACATCTATATATATATATATATATATATATATATATAAAATAAGTTTTAGTTAGTAGGTACATGTATATGCTAACATATGCTGTGGTTTTAAGTTGGAGCAGGTGTGAAGTTATAATATATTTCTGACAAATTCTAAGGCAATAGACAACAACAAAATCTAGTTGTTGTTTTATGTCCGAGATTTTCTTTGGTCTAAGTAAAATACCTGACTAAGGTGTAGTTTCATTAAATAAGAGTTGATAAATACGTCTGATGTTAAGTGGGCCTTATTATCTATGTGATGGTACCAAGCATTAAATGATCTGCATATTCAATCAGTTTAGATAAATTTTATGTGATACATCATATAATCTACACAGCAATTTTCCTTGACATCTAAGTAAAATCAAGGGAAATACACAGCGATTTTCCTTGACATGTAAGTAAAATCAAGGGAAAGTGCCGTGGAGTTTGTAACAATCACTATTCATGTATTCTGAACTTTTCTGTCAAAATTTGCAACGTACAACTTTGAAATGAAAATTTTTATATAAACAGTTAGTAAGAAAATAAATGAAGGAAGTATAGTGCATTACCATTTAATGAGGAAATTGTTACAAAAATTATAAAATTAAAGAGGTTTCATACAAAAGAATGATTTTCTGTAGGTTATCAGAAATGGTCCATCAACCAATTCTATCATTGGTAGTATCAATGTCCATGCGTGCGTGTTTGCTGTTTGCTTTTTTTTTTGCTCCTTGAAGCGTTTTTGAGAGTTTTGTTGTGAGTATGTAAAGTCTTTGGGTGTTTTTGGAGAGTCTCGGGGTGCTTAGTGAGACCAATTTTTTTTTTTCAAACACATTTCAGGCAAAATCCATCATCACCAAGTAGGCTCTTCAACTGAATTTAAAAGCAGATTTCGACTCATGGGCAGCAGTTTTTCAGAATCCGATGGCCATTTTACTTCAGCTGGTGAATGAGAGCAGTCCCAAATTCAATTTCCAGCATGTGAACATTATGATATTTGAATATATACTCTGTGAACACTACGATATTTGTATATATACTCCAACACTACGATATTTGTATACATGTATATACTCCAACACTGTATTATTGCGGGTGCTATATTATTGTGGCAAACGGGGTTTTCAGAGGAATTTTGAATATGTGACATCTAGTGGTTGTTTACCTATGTAAAGCTGTAGCCAGGAAGTGTGCAAATCTGTCAGAGCAATATTTCCTTAAAAATGTAAACATTTTTTATAAGTCTACATTGAGGACCCCCACCCCCACCCCAAAACACACTTTTTTAAAAAATGCATGCAAATCCATTGATCCCCATGTACAAAATTCTTATCGTAATCATTACATCTACATCTGTCATGATTACGAAATATCCTCAGTGTCGTCTGCCAGCTGATACAGGTCATATACCGCTAGTGACATACAAGTCATAACAAGGCTGTGCATGGAATTTCATTCAACGATAGCCAATAAGGACCAAAAATGACCAAATGTAACTTGAGATCCTTCATAAATAGGAAAGCAAAAATATTCAAAACAATTTCTCGCTGTTATTTCAATAATATTAATAATATATACATATATATATATATATATATATATATATATATATATATATATATATATATATGTGTGTGTGTGTATGTGTGCCTTTCAGCATTAGAAACTTATTTTCTTTATGTATTTCAGAATCCATGTCTGAAGAAAGCAAGGCGACAGTAGTACAATTCTATAAATTTACAGAGTGCATTTAATGCAACCCTTGCAGGCATGTCAGTTTATCATGCAGCTGGACAATTTGGTGTGCCAGAGTGCACCCTTAGAGATACACCGCTCCCTCGATAACTCGCGAACCCGCTTATAACGCGGACCAGACGTGGATCCCATTTTTTTAAACTAGAAAATTTTTATTAAAAAAAATGGACCCTATTTGTTGAAGGTGAAAAAAATCGCGATCAAAAATTAGTAAATGAAACCTTAATATATCGCTCGTTTTATCGTCAAAACCAGTGGTTAGTACCCAGAAATTTGAATCATCATCATGAAATTTTCGACTTTTAATAAGAAGTCAAATATTTTGTCAATTTTCTTTCCAAACAACATTCACAGTACACTATAAATAACAATATTCGACGAAATTTCGATCAATGAAAACGTCACTAAAGCCTACTGGTGGCAACACTTTAAAAATAAATACCAATTAAATAAGTTTTGTCAAGTGAAATATGTTTTAGTTCTATCTTTTAATTCGGTTTCAGTGTAATCATCATAAATGCAATAAGCCCTCTTGTATTCAAACGTGAAAATTAAAATTCAACCGACCCAGCTATCGCCGCGAGCCTTTCCGTGAGAATCTAATTATGTGCGGACCTTTTTTTTGTTTTTATCTCCGACTTGCGGAAGTATATGTTGTGTTGTTACACTCAATTAATAGCAGACCTGCTTTGTATTATCACGTAAATTACGTCTTTTGTATCAAATCAAACAAAGGGGGTGGAATAACAGAAAAGTTAAAAGGCGTGCAAATCCTGCCTGCGTAAGAGCTAGCGGTCACGGCCGTGTGTCAGGTCAACTCATTTCAATTGATCAATCAAACACTGTTATAAATATTATTATGTAAGTTGTTATGTATGATGTTTATATAATATTATAAATATTTTAGGAAATTATAAATGTTTCTTCACTTTAATGTTTGCTTGGATCTTAATGTTTATCAGGAAAAACATGTTTAACTAGTGTCCTTGAATTAGGTTGTTTTGATCAATATGTTTTCTCAATTTGAAGGTCAAGGTTGAATATTTGTTTACAAGTAAAAATTCCATTAAGATGACTCATGTTCTAGAACATTCTGTCATGTGACCAATCTTTATATATGCCATGTTTGGTGGACATTTATTCAGTTTTGACATTACCATCAGTCTTGTAAAGAGCTATTACAGTTGTGAAAATTCATTCCAAATTCTAAGAGAGGAATTATTTTAAATATTCATTGGATTATAACAGTGCTCATAAACTTTTGGATTTTGGATTTTTAATTGATGATTTTGGAATTTATGTGAACTTATTCAGAGATTTTGGAATACTTCATTTTGACATCAGCACATCAAGATTACTAGTACATCAGGACTTTGGAGACCATTAGCACATCATAACATTCAAGGACACAGCCGTGAATTCGGAACATTCTATATTTAGGACTTGTGATTAGAACAATCATTCTTATTGGATTATTAGGATTTCAAAACACATTACTGTAAGTGACTTTTTTTGATTTTTCATTTTAATTATCTAGTAATAAATTGCTTGTTGATTTTTTACTTGATTTGTTGGTTTCACTTTCTTTCTGTTACATTTTTCTTAGACCATAGAGTCGTAACAGAAATTGGGGGCTCGTCGTTCCGGGATTGAATTTCTTTAAAGCATATTAGAGATATTAAATTTATCTTTGAAATTCATATTGATTTTGTCTCTGAATTTTTTTTGTCTTTGGCAAAGATTTTTAAATAGAGAAATTTTTTTGTGTGAAACCAACAAGCATTTACAATGGCATCTAATGTTCAGAATTTCATTTCAAAACCTACCCAGGAGGGGTTAGAGTGCATGAGAAAGGATGAGTTGCTCGAGCTTGCCAGAAAATACAGTCTATCTGAGGCAAAAGTATCATTGACAAAACAGGAAATAAAGATTATTTTAATTCGATATTTAGTAGGAAAGGGAATTTTTGAAAATAGTGCTTTAAGTTTGAAGAGAAAGCCTGTATCTGGTTCTGACAGGAAATTAAGGGAATTAGAGTTAAAGAACCAGACGGATTTAGAATTGGCAAAGCTTCAGATTCAGAGAGAGAGAGAGAAAGAAGAGAGGCAGATACAAATGCAGAAAGAAGAGAGGCAGATGGAGAGGGAGAGAGAGAAAGAGGAGAGACAGATGCAGATGCAAAGAGAAGAAAGGGAAATACAATTTAAATTAAGAGAATTAGAACTGGCAAACGGGGCACACTCCACTCCTTTAAATACAAGTTCAGGTTTTGATGTTACTAGATATATTAGGTTAGTACCCCCTTTTCAGGAAAAAGAAGTAGATAAATATTTTCTTCATTTCGAGAAAATAGCTGAAAACTTGAAATGGCCCAGAGAGCATTGGACTTTGTTATTACAAAGTGTACTTATTGGCAAAGCTCGTGAAGTCTACACTTCACTGTCAGTACAACAAAGCACTGATTATGATGTGGTTAGGGAGTACATCTTGAAACCTTATGAGTTGGTACCAGAGGCATATCGACAAAGGTTTAGGAATTGTAGAAAAGAAACTGGACAAACTCATGTCGAATTTGCAAGGGATAAAGAACAACTATTTGATAGGTGGTGCTCAGCCAAGAAAGTTGATCAAGGTTATGATAACCTCAGACAGCTCGTATTAATTGAAGAGTTCAAGAGGTGCATCCATAGTGATGTTAAAACCTATCTTGATGAGCAGAAAGTGGAAACTTTGGAAAATGCTGCTCGTATGGCTGATGATTATTCCTTGACTCACAAAATTTCATTTGGCAGTAAATCGTCCTCTCAGCAGTTTTCTGGTAAAAAACCATTTCAATCTCATTCGAGTACTTCCAAATTTCACAACAGCACAACTGTTAGGAATCAAACATCTGATAAGACTGATCAGAAATCCTTATCTCTTCCTACGTGCACTTATTGTAAAACGAAAGGGCACGTTATTTCTGATTGCTTCAAGTTGAAAAATAAGCAACAGAGAAAAGACAGAGCTTTTCCAAATGCTCTTATTTCTACGAGGTCAAGGTCACGGTCTTGTATTGAAAGCAATACATTTGTTGGGTCAAACAAACCCCAGTCTGATTCTATTTTGGAGGCTTATGAACCATTCATGTCAGAAGGTTCTATATCACTTATTGGTGATTCTGCCAAACCTATCCCAATTAAAATATTAAGGGACACTGGAGCTTCTCAGAGTCTTTTATTATCAGGTACTTTGCCTTTGTCTGAGGAGTCTTCTTCAAGTGAAAGTGTTCTTGTTCAGGGAGTAGAGTGCGGCTTTGTAAATGTTCCTCTTCATTGTGTAAATTTGGCATCAGACTTAGTTTCTGGACCTGTGACTGTTGGGGCAGTGACTTCTTTACCCATAGAGGGTGTTCATTTATTATTAGGCAATGACCTAGCTGGAGATAAGGTTGTGGTTAATCCACTTGTAACTGACAAGCCTTGTTTGGATCAGAAAGTTGATCCTGTCGAAACTGAAATCCCTGATTTGTACCCTGCTTGTGCAGTTACTAGAGCTATGGCAAAAAGAGCTCTTGAGAGTGATGTTGATCAGGATATTATTCCTTTAGCTGACACATGTATTGGTCAGTTTTTTTATGAGGTCACTTTTTCCTCAGGTATTGATCAATCAAACGGTATTGATCACAGTGATCCTCTTTTGGCAACTCATTCTCTTTGTCCTAATCAGGATGACAAACGACAATCCCTTGTCGTTGAACAGGAGCAAGATCCCGAGATATCTTGTTTGTTTCAGAGGGCTATTAGTGAAACTGAAGCCACACAAGTTCCAGTGTGTTACTTTGTGAAAAATGGGGGTCCTTATGAGGAAATGGAGACCACCTGATGTACCCGCTGGTGACGAGTGGTCAGTGAGCTATCAAATTGTTGTTCCTAAGTCATATCGACAGGAAATTCTTAATTTAGCCCATGAAACTCCTTTGGCTGGTCATTTAGGAGTCCGTAAGACTTATCACAAGATCTTGAATCATTTTTATTGGCCGAAACTCAAAAGTGATGTTTCTAAATACTGCAGATCTTGTCACACTTGTCAAATGGTAGGAAAACCCAATCAGAAGATACCTAAGGCTCATCTGCAACCTATTCCTGCATTTGATGAACCATTTAGTAGAATAATAGTAGACTGTGTTGGTCCTTTACCTAAAACCAAGTCAGGCAACCAATACTTGTTGACCATCATGTGTGCATCTACAAGATTTCCAGAGGCAATTCCTCTGAGAAATATAAAAACTAAAACTATTGTGAATGCTTTGGTGAAGTTTTTTACACTTGTTGGCCTTCCCAAATCTGTCCAGTCAGATCAAGGGTCAAATTTTATGTCTGGAATTTTCCAGCAAGTTATGCATGAACTAGGCATCCAACAGTTTAAATCTTCTGCCTATCACCCTGAAAGTCAAGGTGCTTTGGAAAGATTTCATCAAACTTTGAAGAATATGATTCGATCATATTGCTTTGATACAGAAAAGGATTGGGATGAGGGTGTTCATTTGTTGTTGTTTGCTGTTAGGGAATCAGTTCAAGAGTCGTTGGGTTTTAGTCCCTTTGAACTAGTTTTTGGTCATACTGTCCATGGAAGATTGAAATTATTGAAAGAGAAACTTCTTTCAAATGAAGATTCAAAGATTAATCTTCTTGATTATGTTTCTGATTTCAAATACAAGTTGTCAAAGGCCTGTGAAGTAGCAAGAACTAATCTTCACATTACCCAGTCAAAAATGAAATTAAGGTATGACAGAAATTCACAGGAAAGGAGTTTTAAACCTGGTGACAAAGTTCTGGCTCTCTTTCCCATACCTCAGAATCCTCTTCAGGCTAAATGTTTTGGTCCTTATACTATTGAAAAGAAAGTAAATGACTTAAATTATATCATTAACACTCCTGGGAGACGGAAACAGAAACAACTTTGTCATATAAATATGTTAAAGGAATATTTTAACAGAGATAGCCCAGCTAATTATTCAGTTAATTTAGTTGTACCTGTCCCACACAGTGAAGATATCAACGATGGAATACAATCAGACTATAGTGACTCTGGTATAATCAATCTTCGGAATTCAGAAATCTTGAACAACCTAGACCAGAAACTTTCACATCTACAACAACAGGAAAGAAATGAACTAAAACAGCTATTACATGACTATGAGCACGAACAAGTAAAATTTATCATGACGTTGACATTGTAGATTCTGCGCCTGTGAAACAGCATCCTTATAGGATGAATCCTCTCAAACAGAACTATCTGAAGAAAGAAATTCAGTATTTACTGGAGAATGATTTCATAGAACCAAGTAAAAGTAACTGGAGTTCACCATGTATTCTTGTTCCCAAGCCAGATAATACATTCCGTATGTGTACTGACTATAGAAAAGTCAACAGTGTCACCAAAACTGATTCATTTCCAATCCCAAGAATGGACGATTGCATTGATAAAATTGGAAATGCGGAATATGTCACCAAGTTTGACCTTTTAAAAGGATTCTGGCAAATTCCACTGACGGAAAGGGCAAAAGAAATTTCAACATTTGTAACTCCAGATGGACTTTATCAATATAAAGTCATGCCGTTTGGAATGAAAAATTCGCCTGCAACGTTTCAACATCTGATGAACATGATAACATTTGGTCTTGATAATTGTGACGCTTATATCGATGACGTCATTATCTACAACAACACCTGGGAAGATCATTTGGAAACCATTCGAAAATTCTTCGATCTACTCAGTGATGCGAATCTGACAATTAATTTGAGCAAAAGTGAGTTTTGCCATGCTTGTGTCACATTTTTAGGACATATTGTGGGACAAGGTCAAGTTAAACCTATAGAAGCTAAGGTCAAAGCTATCTCTGAATTTCAAGTTCCAATTTGTAAAAAGCAACTGATGCGATTTCTAGGTATGGCTGGATATTATCGGAAATTTTGTTCCAATTTTTCCAAAATTGCTGAACCTTTGACAAGTTTATTGAGTAAGAAAACCAAATTTTTTTGGTCTGACAAGTGTCAGGAATCTTTTGACAAGTTAAAGGCCATGCTTAAGAATGCACCAGTTCTTTCTGCACCAAATTTTAGCCAATCATTTAAATTATCTGTTGATGCAAGTGATCTAGGGGTTGGTGGAGTATTGATTCAGGAAGACAAAAGTGGTGTGGATCACCCTGTGTTATTTTTCTAAAAAACTAAACAAGCACCAGAAAAATTATTCCACAATTGAGAAGGAATGTTTGGCTTTGATATTGGCTTTACAGCATTTTGAAGTGTATGTTACCTCAGCTCTTTCTCCAATTATTGTGTACAGTGATCACAATCCCCTTACTTTCATCAACAAAATGAAAGATAAAAATCGGAGATTGTTGAGATGGAGTTTGATATTGCAGGAATATAACATTGACATCAAACACATCAGGGGAAAAGACAATGTGATTGCAGATGCACTCTCACGTGCATAGAAATCTAATATTGCTTGATGTAATTAAGTCCAGTATCATAAAACATGTTCTTATGTAATTTTGGTTATTGTAGTATTAGATGTATATTCAAAAGAAAGCCTTATTATATAAATCTTTCTTTTTCTTTATGAGGGGAGGTGTTATGTATGATGTTTATATAATATTATAAATATTTTAGGAAATTATAAATGTTTCTTCACTTTAATGTTTGCTTGGATCTTAATGTTTATCAGGAAAAACATGTTTAACTAGTGTCCTTGAATTAGGTTGTTTTGATCAATATGTTTTCTCAATTTGAAGGTCAAGGTTGAATTTTTGTTTACAAGTAAAAAATTCCATTAAGATGACTCATGTTCTAGAACATTCTGTCATGTGACCAATCTTTATATATGCCATGTTTGGTGGACATTTATTCAGTTTTGACATTACCATCAGTCTTGTAAAGAGCTATTACAGTTGTGAAAATTCATTCCAAATTCTAAGAGAGGAATTATTTTAAATATTCATTGGATTATAACGGTGCTCATAAACTTTTGGATTTTGGATTTTTAATTGATGATTTTGGAATTTATGTGAACTTATTCAGATATTTTGAATACTTCATTTTGACATCAGCACATCAAGATTACTAGTACATCAGGACTTTGGAGACCATTAGCACATCATAACATTCAAGGACACAGCCGTGAATTCGGAACATTCTATATTTAGGACTTGTGATTAGAACAATCATTCTTATTGGATTATTAGGATTTCAAAACACATTACTGTAAGTGACTTTTTTTGATTTTTCATTTTAATTATCTAGTAATAAATTGCTTGTTGATTTTTTACTTGATTTGTTGGTTTCACTTTCTTTCTGTTACATTTTTCTTAGACCATAGAGTCGTAACAAAGTAATATAATTAAACTACCTTAAATTAGCCTACTCATTCACAAATGTAATCAAAGATAGTTAGGCAACCAAGCCAAATGAGTACTTGGAGAATAAAAGCTTTGTTTTACAGATGCGGTTCATTACGGAGAAGCGAGTTCCAGAGTTTGTATTGAACTTTCTAACATGCTACTCAGGGATTTCCTCAAGGATGAGACGAAGTTTCACTGTTACTTGATATGAAATCACGGCATCCATATTTTACTAATGGAACATTAAATAAATCGAGGTTAGATGTTGACGGTTGTTTCACGAAAAAAATGTCAATAGTTTTTGAAAAAAGGAATCTTGTTTAGTTGTGAATCAACAACAACAAAAAGCAGTGACGTAATACACAATGTATCGCGTACACGTGTTGTTCAAACCGCTTGGACTAATGTTGTTAACGATCTTTCAGAGGTTCGTTATCTTGAAAATAATGGTAATTTATACAGAAAAGCAAACAACTACATTAGAAAAAGCTCTTTATTGACAATTATTCCCAACGTAATTATAAAACGAGTATTCCGCCATTAAACAGCCCCGTTACCCACCCCCACCCCCACTGCGGTTTTCTCGATGTCCAGCGGCGATGGCATCCCTTTCTTATTTTTTTTGAGGTCCCTCGGTAACTCGCGCCCTCGCTTATAGTGCTGTCTATGTTTTTGGACCCCGTTGTGCGCGAGTTATCGAGGGAGCGGTGTAGTACTATAGGAAATGTATCACTTGATGCCAACCTGGGTCCAGACAGAATATTCAGTGAGAATGAAGAGCATGAATTGGTAAATCATCTCAAGTACATGTCCGAGATCGGTTATGGATACACCTAAGCAAATGTGCAGTACCCTGCTCCAGACTATGCATTTTCTTGTGGAAAGAAAGATCTGAGTGACAGACCTTTGAGCAATTGCTGGTTTTATGGGCTTAAGTGTAGATGGCCAGATTTAAAGCTTGCCAAGTCCCAGAAACTGTCTAAGCTGCGAGCAAAATGTGCTTCAAGGGAAGTATTAAACAGCTATTTTACGGAGCTGTCAACCATTCTTACAATCAACAATTTAAGAGACAGGCCAGAGAGAATATTTAACACTGATGAGACTGGAATAAACACTGAGCATTCCCCTCCAAGAGTTATATATGGCAAAGATACTCTGGCACAAGCAGTGGCATCATCAAGATCACAGAATGTACCCATCACTAGGTGTGTCAATGCCATTTGAAACCATGTCCCGCCATACTTTGTATTCTCCGGAAAGAAGTGGAATGATCAACTTTTGGAAGGTGCTCCTCCTGGATCTGTTGGTGAAATGTCAGATGGTGGTTGGTCCAACTCAGCCATATTTCAGAATTACAACACCAAACACTTTACCATGCATAGTGGAATAGCTGATGGAAATAACTCACAGTCCACCCTCATACCGTATGATGGACATAAGTCACATATATCTTTAACACTTGTTGATTGGGCAAAGAAAAATAATGTAAATCTTTTTGTCTTGCCACCCCATACTAGCCATTGTCACCCAACCTCTGGATGTTGGTATTTTTGGACCTTTCAAATCCATGCACAATAGACAATGTCAGCTGCACTTGCAGAAGAACCCTGGCCAACAAGCAAAAAAAGTATGATATTGCAAAACTTACCTGCAAACCCTACTTGAAGGCAATGTCTCCAGAAAATGTAACTTCAGCCTTTGGAAAACCTGAAATTTATCCATTTTCAAACAAGACAATTTTGGATTCACAGGTAGCACCATCAACCATTTACCATGTGGAAGACGATGCCAATCAAGAAAAAGAAAATATTCCGGAAATATCTCAACCAACAAATGAAGATTACCCCAAAGATGTTATGAAAGCCAAAACACCAGAGAAAGATGAAGATCTAAGTGATTTCTTTAAGAAGAGAACCATAACAAAAGTTGTACAAAAGCCCAGAAAGAAATTTGTTCCACTTTTCCTTGCTGGTAGTCTAGCAAAGAAAAAGAATGTCATCATCATACAACAGTCATCGGCTTCTAAAACTGACAAAAATGTACCAAATATAAGAAAAAAATCCACAAGTTTGGCTTCTAGGAGTGTCCAAAATTCATCCTCATTTGCGAAGTCTTCAACTGCAGAATTAAAAAGTGTACAAAAAAACCCACCTATTTTTCCAAAATTTTGTACTGCAGCCTCTGAAATTTTGAAGACATCATCTAGGATTAGAATCCCATGTTCAACTCAGCCTAATCCCTCTGCATATCATGTACATGATTCTGAGGAGAATAATTTCAAGGACAGTCAAGACAGCTTACCAATGTCTGAGGATTAATCTTAAAAGTCCTGTGTATGTCACAAACATCAGCCACCTGCACTTAGGGGTTGTATTAATCTTGTGATTGTTAAATGGGCACAATGTGACAATTGCCAACACTGGACACACCTTTCATTTTGTTGTGAAACATCAGTTGTGAGGTGACATAGCTCATTTCTTTGCCCACATTGCATTTAATATCACACAAAGTTAAATATAATATTTTTAAAGTTGTACTGTTTGTTATTAATGGATTTCAATCTATCTGACATTACTGTGTTCCATTTAATCACTGGATCCATTTTTTTCTTGGAAATGTTCAGCCTGTACAAGCGTGGACATTCCTTCTTACGGGTAAGTTGAAATTTTTTATGTTTATTATAGGACTCATGGTACTCGATATATGGAAGAAGGGGAACCAGCCTAGAAATGGGTGAAGATAAAATAGAGTATATATGGGTTTGGCTGGCCAGGATTGGCTGATAATGAAAGAAAAAGTTTAGTGAAAAGAATCTTTTAAGAGTTTATCCTAGTTGTAACTGCAAAAAATAGAGACCATGTGTTAGTGATGGAATTTCAGTCCTTTTACAGACTTGAGTTTGGAAAACACATTTCTGAAATTAGCACCTGATTCTTTGGTGCGGAATTGAAAGCACGTTTCAAACATATGTAGATCCAGAAAATGCTGCGGCTCATAGTTTTTTCTACACAGAAGCTGTAATCAAGGATGTGTCTATACTGATAAATATAGGTTTGATCATGAGCATTCGGAAATTTAAAGTTATTGAATTTTTAATATCATGGTATTTGCATAGGTTTACTATGGGAGCTGAATTAGTACTGTAAGTCCTATAATAAGTCCATGCTACCATACCCAAGTTAGGCAAATGCCGCGATAATATACAGTTGTTCCCCCATGGTATAGTAATCTGGGTCAGCCACCTATTGTCATTTTATTTACATTTATGCGCTTCGATTGACAGAGATTTTTTATATTAATTGATAGAGTAAAAATCATAGAAACTTTACAATTTGTTAACATGCAGCAATAACAAAACAGTTTTAATATGTACCGATAACAACATTACGTACTGCGATAATACAGCATTCCCAGCTACTACATGATGCTATACTGTGTTGCTGGCATTTTGAATAAAACTGGAGTTTCTTTAGTAACACGGTCTCCATATTTGCATGGGCGAGTCTATATTTTTAAGCAACAGATGTGATGTAGTTCACGGTCTTTGATAATCTCAATAATTCCATAAATCTAGGAGTTACATCTCTTTTAATATGTATAACAAAAGTTCCTCATTTTTATTTGTTAAATATTTTTATAAATATTAAAACTAGACATTGCAAATATTGGATGCAGACGACACAGTTTGAAATGAAATGGACTGTTCTAGAAACCAGAAAAGGACAGTGAGCAGTGTCTGCTTGTTTACATCTAGTCCTACAATGTAAGACGTCCACCCTGATATTTATGATGTTTGGGTGATACGTCTTACTACATAAATTATTGGCGTTGTGTAGTGTGATCCCCAGTCGACTGACTGGGGAACTAGAGGCTGTATTTTCAGGAATATCTCACACACATTTGCCAGCCCATATTGACACATTTCCACAAATTAAAGTCTAATTGCTTTCTTCGGACTGTACTTACTCTGATGTCTTTTTCCTAATGGAATCAAATTCTGACACAAGCAAGTGGATGCCTTTTCAAATTCCGTTGACATACATTTCAGTTGGTTAAAATGCGATGGGAGTACAGGAATACCGAAGTCGATAAAGACAAGATAAGTGTCTTAAATGAAACGAAGCTGCATAATCACTTTTATCAACATTAGTATATTTTTCTTTGTTTCATTAAAGAAATAAACTCCGACTTTAACTGATTTCGGTATTCCTTGGCTACCATTGCATTTCAACCAACCTAAATAACTATGTTTTGTGCATTTTTCATATGCCTGATGCTTTTGTTTTTAAAATCGGTAGGGAGGTACAAACAAATGGGAGGGTGTGTGAACATCGTCAACCCTTCTAAATTCGTGCTCATCCTTGAACCATGCGCCATGTTTCTTGCAACTTCATGCGCTTATTTTGAGATCCTGACATCATCAACTGGGTCAACAGCGTTCACTGACAATAAGTGCTGATTAAGAAATATTTTATGAAATTAAATTTAAAAACGTACTACAATTCAAATTGAAAAAACACAATAAAAATGGCCAATTTTACTAATGCCATATTTGCCTCAAGTTTGTGGCCCTGGCATGAGTGTTAGCTGTTCAAGCCAGGGCCGCTGTTCACATGTTGGTTTTCTTTACCTTTTAAGTAGTAGGAAATCCACGACAGATTTATCAGACGACAAAGGCAATGTAAAAACTTTGTTTCTATAACATGCACTTCTTATATCATGTTAGAAAAAATAAATCAAATGGAAGAGTATGCAGTATGAAATTCTTTATTGGATTATTGTAATGCAGGGGGGAAAAGTCTTTGTTGCGACATAGCCTGAAGAAAAAAAATCTTTTAAAAGTTCATCATATCTTTAAATATGATAATTATATCAAAATAGCTTGAAAAAAATAATTTACAAAATGCATCCAATTTTTTAATATATTTTTTAAAATCTTTTGGCATCATTTTTTGATAGGTGTTTTATTGCAGTCAATATGCGTACGAAAGCAATTAAATATATTACAAATGCAATTAATGAAAATACAGAAACATTATAAACGATCTATTTCCACACGTTGGCCTAATTGTCATATTCCAATCTTATGTCACGTGGACTTTATTTCAGGGGAACGAACCATGAACTTCCGGAAGAAGAAAAATTTTGACACGCTCAGTAAAACGGTAGCTCACAAAGGATTTATAGAGTTTATAAACAATTTTGAATGATGAATAAATTAAGTAGATATAGTTGAACACATTCTATGCTGATTTTAAGAGTTTCTCACAATATTACAATGCAAGCATTAAAATTCACGTTATGGACACAAAATATGGCGGTTCGAGGATACTATCCTCGAACAGCCATATTTTGTGGACTTAATATGAATTTTAATGTGTTCGGTATAATATTGTAAGAATCTATTGAAATAATCATAGAAAGTATTCAACTGTATCTACTTCATTTAATCATTATAAAATTTTTGGCATTCATGTACATTAGTTCAGAAATACCGTTTTCCGAGCGTATGTAAGTTTACTTATTTCCGAAAGTGCATCCATGGTTCATGACACTAACTAAAAAGCCATGTAGCATATGACCGGAACATGCCAGTTAAACCAAGGTAAAAATGAATAATTTTTTTCTGTTAATTCTATATGCAGTTTGTGCACTTACATTACTGCTTGATTGTTCTTTACGATATAAATACATGACTCAATAGACTGACAGACAGACAGAGGGAGAGAGAAATTTAAAAATAGATAGTGAATGGATCCCATTATATATAATAGATTCAATGTCTTTTAATGTAGAATATATGTTCATTATGAAATAATACCGAAACAAACAAGTCCATAGTGAATATACATTTAGAGTGTAAATTTTTCTTATATTGTATAAGAACCGCACATGATTAAAACCAAATATTTACACTGGCTATCCCGTTGTGTAAATTCCCAAAGTGGGTTTTCCTGTTCAAGATATGTAAACAAAGCCATCATGTGATCGGCAGACCTATCTTTAGCATGCAATAGAAAATTCAAGGCCAAAATGTCTGACACAAATAAAGCATTAGTGAAAATATAGATTTTAATTATTTTTTAAATTACATGAAATTACCTGTTTAAATCTCATTTTGTCTGATTTTACTTATAAAATACTTCATGTCACTCTTGAAGAACGCTGTTGACACAGTCGATGTTGATGACTTCATTATCTCCAAACAAGTGCATTAGGTAGCGAGAAACATGGCGCACGATTGAAGGATGAGCATGACTTCAGGAGGCTCCACGATATATAAAGCACAAAGCGCGATCAAAACAAAACCACCATTTGGAACAGTGGCGTAGCGAGGTGGGGGTGGGAAGGAGCCAGTGGCCCCAGGCAGCACTTTCTAGGGGGCGGCAATTTGGTAAGAGTACCGTATATATCATAAATAATATGAATGGAGTGGGGGCATAATTTTGGTAGTTGGCCCTGGGTGGCACTTTACCTCGCTACGCCACTGATTGGGAATAATTCGTCGTAACATAATTCCATCGACAGGGGCTAGTATCATTGCTTACAATTTACCTATAAATCATACGTGTACAATATAATGTAGTAAATGTATGATTTATAGGTAAATTGTAAGCAACGATACAAGCCACTGCGATTCCATCGATGCAGACCGCCAATGGTTTCAATGCCGGAAATGGAAGTGTTGCCAAGTCTAAATTATGTTAGCGTTCGCTGCGGAAATTTTTCAGGCTCCGGATTTTTTGCCGTTTAAACATCTTTTCGATGTCAAATAATTTTACTGTCCCACAATAAATTATTTTTATGATTTCATTTGAATATACACAGTGTAATGTTTGGCGCCAAATAATATTGTTTTCAATGAAATTATACAAAATAATTTATTGTTGGATGCTGAAAAAATCCTTGTTTACAAGGTGTTTTTGCAATGTGTGGTTGTGTATGCTCACTCATGTCCCCATTTTGCAATTTACAAAAACCCAAGTTGTTTATTCTAACTTTGATACATGAGATCTATCAAAGTTAGAAGTCTTGTTTTAATGTTTTTCTTTTTTAAAATCTTAACATTAGAAATAAAACATGATGAAATTCTTTGTGTGTGTGTGTGTGTATGTGTGTTGTTGTTGTTGATACAATTCATTGAAATTTACAAATCTGGTGGAAAGTTATGAATTTTGGGGAAAATAGTAGGATTATATTTTGCAGTAAACCTTGGACTTGAGACGATATTTTGCAGTAAACTGTTAGTCAGAAAATGATAATGTCCATGAACTTACAGATCACTTGTACTCAACTGATAACGGCTTATACCACCTATAAATGACATATATGTCACTTATAAGTGAAATGTTCGCGAAGCAATGATCAATATTGTTTTCACTTATACTATACTTATACTTATACAGACTAACATTTCACTTACTTCATTAAATATGCAAAGTATAAGTAACTTATAGTGATCAATAAGTCCTGTTGAAGTCAAGCATATATCACGTATAAGACAGAATAAGTTATTTTTGTAAGGGAGATTTTCATCATTGTGAACCTATGGCAATTCATTTTACAACATGCTCACTCACCTCTATGACCATGGAGTCAAGGTCATAGTCATATAAAATCTGCATTCAGGTTTTAGTTAAAGTTTTTAATTTGCTTTTTGATTTCCAAAACCCCTTGATGGATTTTCTTCATACATGTACTTCGGATGGATCACTATAAAGCTAAGACAGTTCATTATGTGTCACTGATGTTTGTCCATTGGACTGTGGCCAAGGTCATAGTAATAGAAAATCTGCATTCAAATTTCTTTTTTTCATTTGCTTATATTTCTTCATGGACTTTCTTCATACTTGGGATGGATCAGTATAAAATAAAGACAATTTATTCTGTGACATGCTTTTTTGCCTCTTTGATCTTGAGGTCAAGGTCACATTTATAGAAGATTTTTGTTCTGGCTGTGATTTAAGTTTTTTTTTTATTTCCTAAACCCCTTGATGGATTCTCTTCATGCTCTGGATGGATTATTATGAAGCTAAGATGGTTCATTCTGTGACATGTTTGCTCAACCTTTTGACCTTGAGATCTAAGTCTCATGTTTTACAGCAAATTAAAACTTTGGTTTTGGGCTCACCATGCAGGCCCTGCATGCTTTCTTGCTTCAGTAGTAGTGGGTACCATTAATTTGTAGTTTAAATATACCAACAGCCCTAGAATTTAGCATACATTTCTTTGTAGCCAGAACGACTAGTCGATTGAAAAAAACACTAGTCCTGTTGAATCTTCACTAGTTCTTCCCACAAAACAATCTCAGACACATATTGTGATTAACAACAATTTTATTTCTTAAACATCACCTTCATACAAAATACAGAAGTGCAAATCTTGTTTTAGACAATCACCAAGGCTACTTGAAAATATTCACTACAAGTTCACAAGTAAAACAATAACTGACTGTCCAGAAATTAACTAAAAAAAGATGACTGTTAAGGTAGTGTGAAATTTCTCATTATGACATTATCAACATTATGCAGGTTTTCACAACAGATAAGCACCAATACGAACCTTTGAACTGAATATGTGCATCCATGATTGCTAATCCTTTAAATACAGAATGGTTGATCGTAATAGGGATTTTTATGGCTGTGGCACTAGTGGCGATTTGTCAAGTCCAGACTGGACAAGACTGGTTGACAGTCTTCTGCACACAACTTTACCTTATAAATGTAACAAAATGGTGAGATTTATAGAGCCTTGTTTTGAGATATAAGAAGTTGACTCCCATTTGTTTTAACCCTCTAGGGGACAACTGAATCTTGGGGATTTATGCAACTAGCTACAAGAGAACATGATCCAATTATTCAAATTTTTTAAAATTATCTATGAATGCACAAACAAATGCTGACTGGCAATAACTGAAACTTTACTTGGCATTGAACAACTGAAATTATGAAAACTACTTGTCTGACAGCAAATTTATTAGCCTTGGCTAGCAGACTACCACTAATTTCTAGCCCTGACCAGGAAATTGTACCACTGCAATATATTGGGAATATTTCATAAAAGTGACTTGGTGAGTTTGGATGGCAAAGTTTTCCATAAAATCACAGTGCCTAATAGAATATTGATTTAAATTCACTATCATTATACACTTGAACAGGATTTTACCTTAAAATATATATCTTTTGTTGTAAATTATTTCTACCCAATGACCCTTTTCATTTATTTCATTAGTTTATACTACGGTAAATACTTAGAAAAAAAATTATAAGGTAAATTATGTGTTTCTCAGTCAATCAAAATTTAATATGGGAGATGTGATGGGATAATCATTGTTTTAGTCATAAGGTATGCTTTTTGTGAATAGCAAATGATGTACAGTCAAACCTGTTTTAACGGCCACCTTTACATAGTGGTCACCTGGTCACAAAGGCTATTCTAATTTCCTACTGGCAAATTTCCTATATAAAAGTCATGCATATAACGGTCACCTGCTTTCTGCATTCAGTGGCCAGGTGTTTCCTAACCAAATAATGGTTTCTCACTGCTTTAAGCAGTCGCTGGAGAGTATCGACAGTTACCGCTCAGTGTATGCAACCTAAACTTTTGCTTCATAAGGAAGGCATTGTTCGATAAAAGCTTATCATGTGAAACAATGTATATGGATTTCTTATCTCGCTTTGTACTCACTGTACTCCAGTCACACTGTCAACGTAACTCAAAGGTGTCAATAAGTAAAAATTTGAAAGCAATGAGGTTTTTATCATTAGGAGAGAGGGTTTAAGCAATTTGTTTGCTGGATGGTGGGAAAAGCAGTCATGTTATCACAGCAGAAATGTAAGTCATCTTTCATGCCAATGTGACAGACAGTTCGATATCTTCATCTATATGTCTGTGAATTCAAAGCTATCTCCGATGAAAAGAAGTTCATGTTTGAGGAGATATATGAGTTACAAGGTCAGGGGTCATTCAATATTAAAATACTTGAAGGCAGGCAAAGTTTCTGTTCATGTGTTACTAACAGTAGCTATATATAACTTCTTTTCATTCCCTATTCATCACAGTCTTTTCATATGAGCCGCTTGTCTTGTGATGTTGGCAGATTGAGCAAGTGATTAATCCTTATACTGTCTGAAGAGTGATTAGCTGTGTCAAAGCCAAATTATACAAGTTCGCCAAACAAAGAGTCAGTTCTCTGTTTTACAGCCATATGTAAACTGTCAATTAAGTAGTGAAATTAGCGTTTTGCCATGGCGCAAATAACAAACTAAGATCAGTGATTACATAAAAGCCAGTAATAATTTCATTTATATGAGGGACTAAAGTGAGCAGGATACAGTAATTTTGTGTGGAACATAAGTTTGGGAGAGAACAAAATATACATATTCTATGATTTTGTTGAATAGTGTACTAAACTAAATCCACTGATAATGTAATAATAACACTACATGTGATAATAATAATAATAATAATAATAATAATAATAATAAAAATAATAATAACAATAGAAGAAGAAGAATGGTATTCGGTGCATGATATTTATTCAATAACCAATTAAGTTTGAAAGGTGAACTCGCATACAGAGGTCAATTATGAACAAAGGCCAGTTTGGCCTTTACCCATGGGTGGCTGCTATTGACAGATTTAATCGTACATCTCACTTACAATGTGTATATGTCCCCCCTCCCCCAACCTGTCTCTCTCAAGTATTAAAGGAAAGTTGATTTTAGGTTGGAAATACCTAACCCTTTTAGTATTTTACTAAGTTATATACCATTTTTAAAGTAACATATATACAATTTATTTCAACATAAAAAAAACCACAAGTCTTTTGTGAAAACAGATGTGATATTTTTTTTAAACAACAGCCTTCAATGCTCAGTTATTGTACCACGGGAAAAGCCAGTCATTATCATTCAGATTACCTCTAATCAATCATTTTGCTAAATAATTTTGAAATGGCAAATATCGCTTTTGTTCTAACATTCAGGGTGTATTCTACGATGCAAGATTGAGAGATGAGAGATTCCCGCTAATTTCTGAAACAAATTGTACCAAAAAATCAACTTATGAGCAAAACTCACTCATTATACATTCAAGACATACCTTTATTTCTTCATTAAATCCCTCCTATATTCAAGACAATCCCATTTCTTTCAAATGGGGGGATGTTTTCACCATAATTTTCAGTTGTAAAATAGACTCTGACATTTGCCTGCAGCATTCTATAATCAGCATTCAAATGACAGTTAAGTTTTGCTGTTGTCAATAATGCCATTCAGATATATAATTTTCTTTCTTTGCTGTTGTCAATAATGCCATTTTAGATATATAATTTTCTTTCTTTCTTTTGAACTGTGCTAAATTTCACATAACTGCATCACGACATTTACACAGGATTACTATCATATTCAATATAACATAACATTGAAATAGGGGATATCCTCATCATCTTGGGAATTATATTTTATTTCAAGACTTTTTACAGGCCTAAAAATGTACATTCTTGTCTTTGTAGCGAGAAGGACTAGTAGCTTGAGAAGTTACTAGTCCTGATGAATCTTCACTAGTCCTTCTTCACTAGCTGATCAGCAACAACTAAAACTTGATTAGCCATCGGAATAACGAAATTATGAAAACTACTTGTCCATCAGGAAAGTTACTAGCATAGAGTTAACAGACTACTGCTACTCAGAAAGCAATTTTTTTTAACAGTATATATATCTTGTATGGCTTCGAAACACTTGGTCTTATTTGTGATCTTAACCTTTGATCTTGTATGACTTCACAACACATGTTGTTATTGTACAAGAAATAGCAACAAATTTTTTTGTTGTTGTGATCCTTGACTTTGATCTTGTACGGGTTCGTAACACCTGCTGTTACTGAACAAGAAATATTTACCAGAAACATGTTATTTACTGACTAATTAGTTCTTCATTAATGATTCTGCAAACTTTGTGGGTTTCATTAACAGTCACCTGCTTTTGTAAAAGGGCGTTTTGAGAAAGAAAAAAAAAAAATATACATATATATATACATTCTACCTCCCAAAATTAAATGATCATATCAACGCACCCATGGGTACTGACCACTGTGTGGAGTGTTCAAGAGTAGTAACTGCAAAGCAGCATGCACTTGCTTGCGATTACTGTAACTCATGGCAACACAGAGTTTGTAATACAGGTATGTTACAATCATTTTTTGGTAACCAAATTTTGTTTACAATGACAGTTACAATATCTATTGCTCAATGATGGTTATTTTTCGGAACTGAAAATGTAGACAAAAGTATTGTAAAGCTCATTTGAAATTCAGCCTTTGATCAAATAGAATTCAAACCTTTTGTCTTTTCTTTCTACATTAAATAATAACTAGCATAAATTGGTCAAGGAAAGCTGTACGTCTAAAACACAATACATCAGGATAACTTCTAAAAAACATTCATGAAAAAAATGTTGGTTCATTATATTAAATTTTTTACAATAATTTACACTTTTCCAAAGGGGAGATCAATGTTTCAAAATTACTGAAGAAGTGTGCACATATATATGGTCCAACAAACGACTGATTCCATGAATAATTTATTGTTATTGCCAATTTTAACTGAAATAAAAAGTAACAATATCACATGTTTTTATTTTTTTTGACAACAGTTTTTTCGTGAAGTTAATTAAAGTGTAAAAATCATACACAGATGCACTAAACATAAAGAAAACGGTTACTAGAAACACCGAAATACGCACCGAAATACACATGTATTTACATGTTCTCAGTGTATATATCTGTGTACACAGGAATTATGATTTGTTTTTGTTTGAATAGTAATATAAAGCAAAATAAAATATGATTGGAGCGATTTTGATACGAATTATTTTCTTTTTTCCTAGTTCTTGCACCCGTCACTCGGTCATACTTTATTGGACAGGTAAACAGATGATCGTTCCGGAATGGAGGTGGTATGATAAACGACTGATCGTTCCTGAACGGAGGTAATCTCCGGAACCGACGGTATGAGTCGGTTTAATTCATATTGTTTTAAGTATCTTATTATCATTATGCAATGGCAGATCTGGGTCTATGCATAAATAAGTAAATAATTCGTATCAAAATCGCATAAATCATATTTTATTTTGCTTTATATTATTATTCAAACAAAAACAAATTATAATTCCTGTGTGTACACCGATATATACACCAGGAACATGTAAATACATGTATATTTCGGTGCGTATTTCGGTGTATTTCGGTTTTTCAGTGTATTTCGGTGTTTCTAGTAACCCTAAAGAAACGTACAAAGATTAAAAGACAAATAAATGACTGTTGAAAAAAAGACCATTACATCAACATTAGTATTATATAAATCGTGGACCGAGTATGTAATCGGGCCGAGTACGTAAATAGGCCGATTGGGAAGCCGAGTTCGTTATGGGCCGAGAACGTTAGTGGGCCGACTCTGCTATCGGCCGAATTGTTCCGTGATCGATCTAAAATAAATAAATGTTAAATAGTCTAACCTGTAGACTATAGAGTACCCTATTTTTCACGAGTGAAACTGGAACCACGCTGTTTCTGCAAATTTGTTGTGCTGCAATCATGTAACACTTAAATTCAGATCTAAAAAAAAAAACAAGAGTGTAAGATTATATTCACTGTGATTCTGGTTCTAAAGTTAGGCTTGCTACTCACCACCAACTGTAATTGTTTGCAGTCCTGTATATCCTGTGTATAGATCCTCTCCAGAGTTCTATAGCTTTAAAAATATTACCAACAGTATAATCTCAATGATACCCAGTTCAATACAATGTTAACGAGTAAAATTTTTTTTTTTTTAAATGTTCATGTTCTCCCAAAAATATACACAGTCCACAGTACATTCACATTTCATCAAATACCTTTATGACAGTTAGACTGGTTATGCTGGAATCGGTCGTTGTTATCGCACAATTTAGTTTCGTATATTACGTCACATCCGAGGGACTGTTTCAAAACTTAAAATCAAAATTATGGCAAGAAATGTTAGTTTACGTTGGATACAAGAATAAGGTTGGTACTTTAGAAAAGTGCCAATAGAGGACGCAAGAGTAATAACATGTAACAAAGTTGTAAGTGAGCTTACACAGTGATGAAATAAAGCTGAATGGAAGAACTTAACATATGTACATAAGCATAAATAATAATAAGATTCGAAGATAAAAGTATGTCTATTAAGTATGAACAATATAACTGGAGAGTAGGGCATGTAGGTTCTGACATCAGATTTCAAAATTTTAGCATATTTCAATACTAAATGAGTTCAGGTTGTTAAATGTTTAAAAGTAGTGGTTCATCAACTAAATATAATTGACCCAGATGTTCGCACGGTTCTTTCATTAATCAAAATACTTATTTCATTAGTAGTAATATAACATTTAAGATGTGTTGTAATACTAACTGTGCAAACATCTAATGTTATTTATTTGACAACTTATAAAAAGAGATATGCTGGACAATCCCGTCAGCAAGTATCGAAACGCATGAACAAACATAGATTCCACATAAATAACTTTAGTGGTCCATCTTTTAATCTCATATCGCCACACACTTTAATGACGGCTTCCATAGTTTACAAGATTTTTCATTTAAGGCAATTTATATTGTTATTTCGGAAATGGAACGTCTGTTAAAAGAAACATATTGGATTCCCCGTCTGGATACTGTCCAATAGGTTTAAATTCTAAGATTATATATGAACTTGATTGATAAATGTATTGTATTTGGTCACTTCTATTGTTATTGGTGTGAGTCAGAAACACATTCTCAATAACTGGTTTGGTTGGGCTTAACCCGCTTTAAAGTATTTTGCCTACAATGATTTGAGGCATTTTTACTTCTCAACAGTAACCCATACAACGCAGCTGAGGTTTTTTTTCTTCATAAAACTTTATTGTCATATTTACATGATAAAAGATACAAAAATGTATCCACAATAATATGCACATGATATATATATATATATATATATATATATATATATATATATATATATATATATATATATATG
Source organism: Margaritifera margaritifera (assembly GCA_029931535.1). NCBI lineage: Eukaryota > Metazoa > Mollusca > Bivalvia > Unionida > Margaritiferidae > Margaritifera > Margaritifera margaritifera. The sequence continues at coordinate 82,814 of JAQPZY010000250.1, forward strand.
TGTGTGTGTGTGTGTGTCTTTAAAACAAAACACTGCTTTTTTTGGTATGTCAGAAACACATGTTCAAAATCTGGTTTAGTTGGTCTGAGCCCACTTTAAAGTATTTGCTTACAAGTAATTTGGTCATTTCTTTTTCTCAGCGGCAACTTTCTTTATACATACAGCAGCCTGGTTCTTTCTTTTTCCTTGTGTGTGTGTGTGTGTGTCAGAAACACATGCTCAAAATCTGGTTTAGTTAGGCTGGGCCCGCTTTAAAGTATTTAGCCTACAAGGCTTTTGTTCATTTCTATATCTCAGTGGCAACTTTCTTTACACATACAGCACCTTGGTCCTTTATTTTTCCCTCCTGCTGTATATATATATTGAAAACTGCCTAACCCATAACAATGAAACTTACAGTTGATAATTTAATTTATTATAGAAGAAAAGTGACAAAAATATAAATACAAAAGCAAACAAAAAATTAAAAATGTACCATCACCTCTATGGTGCTTATTTTGAAATGTTTATTTATCAAAATAATAGAAATATAATTTCAATCTTTTTAAATTTTGAAATCTGATACTATAAAATTTTACAATCTTAAAAACTTTGTACAATAATTGTACAAAGGGGCATACTTCAATATTAATTCTGAAAGGGAACGTCTATGGATTCACCGTTCAGATACTGCCATACATATCTAAAAAGTTCTAATTATAAATTATTTACATCCTTCATGGATAAATTCATAATATTTCATCAATTATACGTATCGAAAGGGAAATACAACTGTTTGTCTCTATTTCTTATATATGTTTTACCAATAAATGAGAAGAACTTGTATCTACCTACACTGCTTCCGTTGGCGGGTTTAGTTTTCTTTACTGACAGTGAAACACCTCTGTTCACTAGATGCAATGCTGCGCATGCTCAGCATTTAGCATTCAGCGAAGAAAGCTAGGGGAATCCGGTTGTTTAACACCCTGGGTGATGAGCAATTCTATATCTCTAGACTATTGTGTTCAATTTTCGGGGGGTGGGGGGTGGGGGGTGGACGGGTATAGTAATCAATTATTATATTTTTTTTTTCTTTGGTGACATAGACAGTCCAACAAAGGAATACCCTTCTACGTAAAGAATAAAAACGTTCCCAAAACACCCATCCGCCCAAATCCAAATCTCGCAAAGAGGACGCTCTGCCGTCCTCTAAATAAAGATGAGCTCTGAAGAGCTATTACTGCCACAAACAAATCAACACAAACATATATAAATATAACAACAGGAGTAGTACATAAATATATGTACATAAATCATGCCGAGGAAATGGAGCAAGTGCCTTTCCCAAGGTCACACAGAGGAAACCCTCACTGGTGACCTGGGCGTAGCTCTATGCACACATACATACTTTCTTTTTCTTTTTCATGGACAAATCTAAACTTCAAGGCATGCAAACTGCGGTGAGAAAATTAAAGAAATATGCAAGAGCATGTCACGCAGAAAAGGCTGGCCACAGAAGACGAACTGGCTACGAGAACCAAATCTACAGAAAACAAAGATTTGGTTGATTTTTTTTTAACGGCACTTGTAGCACATGTTCGGCTATATCGTGCCAAGGAAACGGGAACTATGTTCCTTTCCCAAACTTACACAGAGACAGCCAACTTGGTCTGTTCTCTAACCCGCGACCCACAAGTCCGACGCTCCGTCAACTGGACTAGCGAGGTTCCCTAGACTACACAATGGACTAGAAGCTAAATTAAGTACAAAAAAACCCTAATAATACTAAAAACATTTTTTGAAACTAGCTGCAAGTACTGTTAATAGTTACAACAAATTACAGCAAAAAGCACAAAGCTGAAGAAGACTGAATGAATATATATATATATATATATATATATATATATAATAATAATAATAATAATAATAAAAAGCAAACAAACAGTTGTCTTCTGTAAATAAATAAATAAAAAGACATTTGCATTGACCATGCTTACAGTTGTACAATGCCAGATCAGGACTGAAATGAAGAGTAACGTCAGTGTTTGGAGTAGACCTGCAGTCATTCATATAACCAATAATGACAGAAACGTTGCTGTTACTGCTGCAATTACTACTCCTACTCAACCGATGATATCATTAGTTCCAGACGATTTATT
>JAQPZY010000342.1:0-122582 GCA_029931535.1 Margaritifera margaritifera
AATTTAACTCTGGGCAAGTTTTATACCTTTATTTGCTCATGACTTATTCACATAATTTCAGCACTATATTCTTTCAATAGTGTTTTATTTTGTTCTGAAGCGTCTCGATGACTGGTACTTGTATGCTACCAGTATTTCATGCCTTGGTTGTCATAGTTTCTCTTGTTACTGCACCCTCTTTTCATACAACTGTTACATCTCTAGTTATCAACCGGCATTACAGCTGGATACCACAAAAAGTTTGTACCATGGTATACCGCAGTATTTCTGAGCAGACGATGATACATACCACAATATACCGCAATCATATTAGGGACCAACAATTAAATTTTCTGTGGCAGGGGCGTGGGATTTTTTGTTTTAAATGTTTGGCTCTCAAATAGCTGGGAAACATACTTTGCTCTGATTTATATTAAGAAAACACTATGTTATATCCAAAATAGTATTTGAAGAAAAAATAAATCTTGATATGAAAGAAAATAAAATATCTCAGCTAAAAGAAATTCGCAGCCCCCCTCCACAAAAACAATAAAAAAAAATATTGAAATGGTCAGTACCTTATAGTAGATAAATTTGCTATGCGTATGTTAATTGTTGTATAAGTTGTCATCTAAAAACTGTAACCAGAGTGGAATGACTAAGCTTACATTATAGCTGACACCCTGTAAAAGACACACTGACTCAACAAACGTGAACATATTTAGTGGACTAGAGAAATTACGTAAGATTCAAACAGAAAACAATTGTTCCTCCGAAAATCTTTGGATGACTTTCGGCCCTACAAAGGAATACATGTACTTACCACATTAACACGTGTTAGTTAATAACTATAAAAAATGGCATTTATTTCTTTTTTCTCAATCTGAAAGTTTTCCGAAAGTTGGATTTGGCCTGAATATCTTTTACAACAACCCATTCGCCTTCCATCTTGGCATACACACAGTAGCATAACAAGAAATGTTGGGCCTGCCCCCGTACAAAACTTAATTATGAGCCCCCCTCCAAATAAAAAAAAATTGTTTCATGGGAATGTTGGGCCCCATTTTGCCTAGCCCACTCCTCCTCTGCAGTTACATGGGTTGCTTGAGCAGTTGCTACATGACATGTCAACCATGTGATTAAAGATTAATACATATAATTATGTTTTTAATGTTTGAAATTAGTTTGCGACAAATACAACTACTTTGTAAAACATTTCTAATTTTTTAAATTATTTTGTCATAGGAAATGAAAACATGCTTTTAACATCAACAAATCTGTAACAAGATTACTCAAGAATTTCCATATATTCCTTACTGTTGGAAAGTACAGAAGTACCGGTAGAGTGAAAAAGTACCATGATACGTACCACCGAAAATAATATCATGGTAAACCAGAATACCAGTAATACCACACACCTCTAACAGACATCCTCTTGGGGGCTGGAAAGCTCTCATTTGATTTTTTTTAAAATACAAAAATGTAAAAAGTCTAAATTTCATTGCGGGTTTCTTAATCAACGTGATACTCATATTCCATACTTATAATATTGCCATGCATGTTTAATAAACTATATTTGTACTGCTTTAACTAGGGGATCATATCCACCTTATATTGAGACTTCAGGGATCAGCCCAGACAAGGCAAGTCTTGTAGACTGGATCAGTTCAAGTCACACTGTGGACTTTTACCGTAGTATTTCAATATTCAAATTATTTTAGTTAGGATACATGTAATTTGAAAAGTACCAAAAAAAAAAAAAAAAAAAAAAAAAAAAAAAACTTGTTTTATGCTGGGATCAGCCCAACACAGATTATACTTACTCTTGGATCAGCCCATAATACACGCTTATGTTTGGATCAGTCTAGCAGAGATTCTACTTAATTTGGGATCAGTGCACAATAAACTTTAATGCTGGAATCAGACTAGTACAGATTCAGAATCATCATTGTCGTATACAGTGTGTTTCATGCGGATTAAAGCTCACGAGTAGTCTCTACTGAGACGTAACATTTTTATTTGCTTAAATAGTTAAATTGGTATTATTGTCAAATATTCACTTGAAAATTATTGTTGATGATTAAAGAAGGACATGTGGTGTGAATTGAGTGAGACAGAGAGAGAGAGTGCAAAATGCTCTTATACTTTTTTTTTTACAAGGCATGTATTAAACATATATTATTTGTTTGGGGTGAGAGAAAGAGGGCAGCGGGTTAAAAGCAATTTTAATAATGTAATACTTACCTGTTACTAACGCCTTGTTTACCTTTTCAGAGATGGAATTAGCCTCTTCCACATTATGAAATTTCATCCTCGCATAGAACATTTTAGAAAACTAGAACAAAAATAATATAGACCCAGTCTGACTCCCAATGCCACTAGCCCATATGCAGTAGCTGTCCTCTCTTTCTTGGATCCAGACTACTGTGGGGCATCAGAGTTGGTTGGGAGGAGGGAATCTCGCAAAAGTGAGAAGTAAATATTACATTATTAAAATAAATTTCTTTCCTCCCTTACAAAAAAGCTCCACATTTTAATAGCATTTTAATAGCATTAATACAGGTAACACAATACATCTACCTGTCATATTGCTTTGCTGAATTTATCAGTTCGGTGGGAGTCTGGTGGTCTAAAATAATGGTATACAAACTTAACATACTCACCCTTAAGGTAGGAGTGTTCACTACTGTAAGTTAGCGGCAGATTTAATAACATTTATGCTGCAGCTATTGGACCCAAGGAAAATATGCCTTCGCTCTGGTGTGTATAAGACCAAAGGCAGGATGAGGAGAAAGTAGTATGTGACTGCTAAAACGTGGCTCTAATGACATCCTCAATGACAAATGAACAAGATAGGCCAATGAAGCAGCAACAGCTACGTGTGCTTTACTTCTCATAAAGAAAGGGTCCCTCTCCGTGAGGGACTGATAAGCTCTCTTGATAACAAAGACAATCCACCTGGAATTGGTGGATGCCGAAATATCAGTGGAGCCCTTAATAGGTAAGAAAAGACACTTCATGCCCTTTCTTCTCTCTTTACAAGAGGCCACATAGAACTGTAGCCCAACTGGGCACTGAGGTCTATATTGATCATCTTCAGTGCAGATACGACCGAGACTGGGGATCTCAATAGGCAGTAGAGCTATGAAAGGCAGCTGGTTCTTTGCCACAAACCCAGGTTCGCAAAAGAGAAAAATAGATTCACAATTACTGTTGTACAGACAAAGCATGAAGCTCACTCATTCTCCTCGCTGACATTGAGGACGGCAGGAAGACAGTTTTAATGGTAAAGAACTCGAAAGAAAAATTCATCCAACAGATCACAAAGAGGATTTAACAAAGCCGAACACAACACACGAACTATTTCATCTAGGTGTTATTGAGCAAAATACAGGTCTCTGCAGCTCAAATTACTTCATAATATCGGAGATATGGGGATTTAGAGCCAATGGCTGCACCCTTAGATAACTTAGGCATGTTAGACAGGGCTGCCCTAAGACCTTAATAATATAGACTAAACATCCTCTCTCTTTGAACTGGATGATAGTATAGAAAGTATGCCACTGCACTTAGACAGGGACAGCGATGATCAATGTGCTGTTTACTGCGCTACTTATATAAGATTCTCCATTCTGCAATGTAGACCTTGGACGTGGACTGTCTCTCAGCCTGGATGATGCAGTTGGCAACTTTGCTCACAAACCGGTCCCGGTTGATTGTTCTCTTAAGATGAGCCAAGCGTGTATATATATATATATATATATATATATATATATATATATATATATATATAGTTGCAAAATCTGTGGGCTACTGTGAAAAAGTGACCTCCAGTTCTGCAACAGCAGGTCTCTGCTCTGCGTTAATGACCTGCGTCGGTCTACCAACACGTCAAGTAGATCACTGAACCATACTCATTGTGGCCACATAGGGTCTATTAAAATGAGCTGAACAGCTGACGTCCTGACTTTGTGGACCACTTACATAATTATTATGAAGGGTGGGAAGGCATAAGCAAACAACAGATAGTCCCAACAACGACTGCATGTGTCCACTGCCCAAACCCTCTGATCTGATATTGGGTAGACATAAAAGGGGAGTTTGTTGTTCAGTCTCATCATGAATAAGTCAACTAAGGGTCTACCCCCACAGTCTAAACAGGGATTCTACTATGGTCTGGTGCAGACACCACTCCATGAGAACTATCTAGCTGACAAGAAACTTTTTTTTGTAATATATATATATATATATATATATATATATATATATATATATATATATATATATATATATATATGTATGACATAAAATGCATATTTTGAGGAAGTTCTTGGAAATATGGACACAATTCACTAAAATGATGTCTTCCAACTGTTATTATTTTTATTGATTTTTACTGAGTTAATGAACGATGGAATTACTTTAAGAGTATAGGTGAGTGAGTAATGTATTGCATAGTTCCTTGCTCAAAAGATGTCACCTTTTAAATTATTGGTATGAACTGAAAGAGGGGGCTCAGTTTAAAATCTTCAGTGAGGCAAGCCATCCATACAAATTTGGCAACTGATGGTGGTGAAGAACTTGAATTATTGAGGAAAGTATTTTTTCTTTCAGTCACAGTGACAAAGACCTTTGACCTTTTGACACCAAAATTGATAGAGTTTTTCCCTAACACAATTGCAAGCTCTCTGCAAGGTTTGCTAAGTACAGATGGTAGACAACTCTAGTTATTGTGTTGAAATTGAATTGTTAAGAGACAGATGAACAAATGGACTGGTTGACAGAAGTCAGCATTATAAACAAAATACATGAAACCTTAGAGCGGGCATAACAATAATGGTAGAAATAAAGATGTTACCTAATTAATGTTTTACATATTTATTCCTATTTTGAAATTTTCTCTCAAAGACCAGATTGTTAAAAGCCCCACCTGTTATTTTTAAAAGAATTTATTTTTAACTGTAATTACTACAATAAATTTCTTATATGTGTATATCTAAATCATCAGTTTTCAATATTTCCAGTCATATTAAAATAATACATGCAACATCCTTCATATGGTGTCACAATTGAATGCAGTGTTGACAAATATTTACAACAATGGATATATTCAGCTGAGTAAATCCAACTATAAATCATCATTAAATAGTCTCCATGATCATAAGAAAGTCAAATTGTGCCCTTTATTCACAGCTAAGTCAAGGTCTCTACATTAAAAACTATATGTGATGATTTTGTACACAAATTAATATTTTGGAAATGAAAACAACCAAGGAAATTCTCATGACTTAATGAACTAACTCAACTTAACTTTTCAGATATGTTCTATTTTACTGGCGAGTTTTGAGAATAAACAGGTAAAGTTTGTGTGAATTCACTGTCATATAATTTCATATATGCATTCTCACGATTATTGCTTTTAATACTGTAGTGACCTAAATACTCTCTCCGTCCAGGACTAACTCTTAAGGCAATGACTACAATGTTTACCAAATAATGTATTTATCTATTTGTTTTCTGAAACTGTATGTTTTCATATATTAAAACTTTTTTGGCAGAATAATGGATATCATTTGAAAATAATTGTGTTTACGTATCCAGAAACACTTACAGTTCTACAACGAAAAGTAAAGACACCATTTTCAGAAAGTGGATCTTAAAATTAGTTCCAGTGAATAGTAATCTATTTAACAAATAGCCCTGGCTTACAGTAAAACGTTGCAACTTTAATGTTTTATATCGTCATTATTGTACAAGTGTTGGAATGTAATTACATTTGTGATTAGTCTTATATACATTTTGGTACTGGACTACACAAGTAGAGATTGGTTCAGTGATGCTGTTTAAATATGTGGAACTGAGCTTCTACTCTCCCACTTACAATCTAAACAAGAGTCCCTTAATAAGATATGTTATGTACAATTTTAACACTCTTCCTAGTTAATTTACTCACAGTGAATTCAAAAATAAGGACCGCGGGATAAACGAATGTGCAAGTTACCGAGGGACCTATGATAAATAAAAATATATCCAATCTCTGAAAGATCATTTAAAACATTACTCCAAGTGGTTTTAACGCACATCACATGTGTGCCAGCAACAATGGTGTGTATTACGTCACTGCCTTTTGCGTGTGAATGTGGATAATTTATAGTGTTACTGTGGATTCGGTACAAAACATAATTTTTTCTTTAAAACAAACCAATGACATTTATTTAGAGAAACAACAACATCGAAACTGGAATTTTACAAATTGTTATATTAGCAAAATAGTAATGCTGTGATTTCATTGCAAGTTATGCAAAATGTCTGCCCATCCTTAAGCAAACCTCTGAATGACAATTCGGAAATATTTAGTTCACTATAAACTTTGTTAACTTGCTTCTCCGTAATGAATCATATCTGCAAAACGAAGATTTTCATGCATCTAGTATGATTTTCGCTTGGTTCCTTTGCTAACGTTCATCACTGATTAATAGTTGATACTTCAATTATATTACACGCACTTACAGTGTTCTCAGTGTTCAGTTCGTCAACGTAATTGAGGTAGGATTTGGATGCCTTTTAACTTTTTTCCTTCAAATCTATTTAGTTGATTTGATACAAAAGACTAATGTGATAACACAATGCAGATCAACTATTAATTTACTGTAACAATGCAACAAACACTTCTGCAAAGAGAGATAACTTTCCAAGCAGTCATATAGGATGTCATATCTGCACCATGTTCATTTAGGACGAACTATACATCTTTTGGTAACACCCATGTTGGTATGGCCATCCATCTTTTGGTAACACCCATTTGATATGGCCATCCATTGGGGATAATACGAAGTTTAAGATCTGTCAGATCATTATAACTTTCATTTAAGGCCAACTAGACTTCATAAGATCTTTTCTTGTGAAAGCTCCATGGTCATATTGCTTTCCGTTTCTGAGTAGTAATAACACGAGTTTCAAGATGGCTGCCATGACAACCATATTAGATGCCAGCTCAGCATAATTTTTCTTTAGGACCAACTAGATATCTAGACATCATAAGAAGTCTTTTGGAAAAAAACAAATGTAGCAATGCACCACTCACTCGATAAATCGTACCCGGATAACTCGCAAACCCGCTTATAACGCGTGGTCAGGCGTGGATCCCATTTTTTCTTACTGGAAAGTACCCAAATAGTGGCCCCTATTTGTTGAACGTAAAATAATCGCGATCAAAATTGATAAATGAAACCTTGATATATCGCTTTTTTTGCCGTCGAAAAGAGTGGTTGGTACCAGGTAATTAAAATCAACATCATGAAATTCGCAACTTTTAGTAAGAAGTAATATATTTTGTTACATTTTCTTTCCACAAAACATTTTCAGTACACTGTAAATAACAATATCAGATGAAATTTCGTTCAATGAAAATGTCACTAATGCCTACTTGTGGCAACACTTTAATAAAGCAATATCAATAATATAAGTTTTGTCAGATGAAAAGACATGCAAATCCCACCTAAGAGGTAGCGGTCACGTAGTGTGTCAGGTGATCTCATTTCAGTTGATCAATCGAACACTACTGCTATAAATATTAGTATGTAAGTAATATAATTAAACAAGCTTAAATTAGCCCACATATTCACATATGTGATCAAAGATAACAAGGTAACCAAGTGAAATAAGTACTTGGTGAATAGAAAGCTTTGCTTCACAGACATGGTTCATTAAGGAGAAATGATTTCCAGAGTTTGTAGTGAATTTAAAATTCCTGAACTGGCACTCAGAGATTTCATCAAGGATGGGAAATTTCACTATTACTTGCAATGAAAACACGGCATCAATATTTTACTAATAGAACAACAAAAAATCGAGTTTCGACATTGAATAAATGTCCCTGGTTTGTGAAACAACGGAATCGTGTTTGTTGTGAATGAACAACAGCAAAAAGCAATGGCGTAATACACAATGTTTTCGCAGGTACGTGATGTTTGCTTAAGCGTCTTGGACTTAATGCTGTTAAGGATCTTTCCGTATCTTGAAAAATAAAGGTAAGTTACACAGACAACAGAACAACTTCATCAGAAAAAGCTCTTTATTGACAATTTATTCCCAACGCGATTATAAAACGAGTATTCAGCCATTACACTACCCCGTTACCCCAACACCACTACGATTTTCTCAATCTCCAGCGGGGATGGCATCCCCTTCTTGATTTTTCTGAGGTCCCTCGGTAACTCGCCTATAGTGCGGTCTATGTCTTTGGGACCCCGTTGTGCGCTAGTTATTGAGGGAGAGGTGTAAAAAGATTTTAAAAATGCCTGCCGTGTACATGCAAATTGTGATTACTATCCTGTGTAACTTTAAGCACATGCATTGATCTGGTAGCTTGGGTTTTTATTGGTTGTTGTTTGTTTTCAGACACTGAAATGGAATGTATATATCATTTCACTTCCTGAGAAAACAATACATCATGTTAATACAAAGATGATTACAGTTAATGGAGTATCTATCGATATAACTATTGTGAATATTTTAATCTGAAATATTGACCTCAGAAACTGAAGGAATATGGTAATTATTATTAAACATTTTCATTTTCTACACTACAGTGTTTTCTTTGAGAAAAGTTTCAGCTAAAAGGAAAGTAAATTTAGCAAACCAGCACGAAAAGAGATTTTCTCTTTTAGAAGCAAATTAATTACATTCACTCAAAATATAATTAAATTCTATCAGGTCATACATTTTATTGAACCATAAAATGTAAGACATAGGGATAATAATGTCATAACAATCTGTTTTTGAATTTATCATACTTCAAAAGTCATTGAATTATAATAAACATGTAATACAGACAATAAATACAACATAGTATATCAGTCTATGATGGTTTTGGCACAGTTACATAGGATGCATGTGATCTCATGCTGACAATAATATATGTTTGAGTCCTTCTCAATGTTGTGTCATTAATTTTTCGTTGATCACTATCCAAAAATAAAATTTGTTTAGACAGTCTTTTTCACTTTTAAAAAATAAATATGTGTACAAAATGTCACATAAATTAGAGTTATCATTCGTTATGTTTGCAATGAAAGACATTACAAAATAAATTATGAAATTTTATAAATAACATGTTTAGACTACAGAATGTATTTTCTTCTTCATAACACTTGTATGTAGAATAAAGGTAGAACTGCAAAGGACAAGCTTGGAAAAGAGTGGATAAATTCTGGACGAAGCTGAAAACAAACTTGAAAAAAGCAGGAACAATTACATCTGAATTGGCAACCAAGAAAAATCAGGAAAAACCTGAACTAATAGAGGGAGCTTTTTCAAATTTTCCTTGTTTCAGTACCATCCTAGCCTTTCGTGGCAATTCCTTATAATTCCAGGTCATTCTCAGGTCATATCTCAGACTTCCATCATTTCTGTCAAGGGATATTCCAGTATATTCCTTTACAAGAGTCCCTTGATGGGACTGACACTCTACTGTCAAAAAAGAATTTCTAGAAATTAATGATAAGTTCCTTTCTGTCATCATTCTTTTTAACCCTTTACCTCATACTGTCTGCTGCTGTGCAGGATGTCACAATGCATGTGCTCAAGCCACTCAGTGGAGTGCACTATAAATATAATAACTGTTACCTATATTTCCATAACAGGCCAGCCTTGGAATTTTATAGCAGTGTATGTGTATGCTCTATTCCACCTAAATTTTTAGTTTTACCCTTCCTGCACATTTTTGTTATTATGGGAAGGTTTTAGAGCAAAGTTTGATTTTGTTTTGTTGGTGGCATAATTATTTTTCACAGAATAATTCTTGATCTGCTTTCAAAACCAGAGGGATACCAGTCGAGATGAGCTGTGTGCAACTTTTTTGTCTATCCTTACACTGATTTGATTTTGTAAAACCCATTAGTATGCACATGATCTTCCTGGATTATATCCCAATAAGATGTACATATTAATCAAGTTTATCATTCTTCTGGAAACTACAGTACCTAATATGTATGAACAGAGCAAGGTACAACTAAAAGTATAAAGTAGAGAGAAGAGAGTGTTGACAGAGACAAAAGAAAGGGCCAACAGATAATTTGATTCCAAAGTTTTAATATTTTTTACTTATTTTTGTAAAAGTATTGTCTTGTATTGTATGTATTTATTTAAAATTGGCTATCAATAAATTTAATAGCATTATAATTTATACTTATATGACTATACAAAAAATAAAAAAATGACAGTAGATTAAATAAAGTTAGATTAAAAGAATACAAATAAAAATATAAAGTAGACATTTGAAATTAAAATGTATTAATCATTAATATATAACAGGTAAAGTGAATAAATTAACTCGTAAGCTGACGATCAGCAATGGATGTTTTGAGAGCACTATAGGACTATTCAACGTCTTCATCTTTCATGAGTAAAGTTACTTGAATAGCATTGAAGAAACTGGCTAGTTTTCCAGCTGTAATGAATGAATTATCCACAATTACTTGAAATATAGTTATTTGTCAGAGAAAGAATGTAATCTGAAATTGTCAATATCAATTGCAAAAAAACCTGGATTGGATCACTGTGCAACGTAGACTTATTTACACCAATTTGAAACAAAAAATTTGCATATTGTGAAATATGCTGTCTCTTCCATCCCTGAACAGATACACACAACACACTGAGCACACTGTACATATTCTTGCTACTCTTGGAGCTTATTTAGATGATCGAGACATCATCATTTAGTCCCAGAGATGTGGGCATTAATTTGAAACATAATGTTCTAAACTTCTACTAGCACTGGCTGATCCATTTCTACCCGGGAGCTTTTATCCTTACTGTATCCCCTATCAACTCCCTCACTAGCTTAAATCTGAAGTCAATATGGAAGTAGCGCTCTTTGGTTTGACGCTTGGGGGCACACTGATATAGGATGAAGTCATTTATAATTGCACTATCAAGATAAACCAAAAAAGGTATCTCCACCATCTTTTGGAGTTTCGGCCTACAACATACTTCATCCGGATATGGTCATGAAGGTCAACTGCACCCATTTATTTGTTATATATGTAAACTGCATGGGGTTGAAGGACATCTACAATGTTGGGGTCAACACATATGAACGTACATTTGTACTTTTGGGTCACACTGGATGGAGACTTTGTATACATGTTTCTTGCATCTCCAGACCGATGACGTTAGATTTGTGCCCTCAACCTTCTGCATGATTGTGTAATCTCCCATATTCTTAATTGTCTGTGATTTCTGTAAAGATTTGTGAAAGCCTTTACAGTTTACTCTGACTGTGCCACATGCATACACACCATCTGCATGCTGATCTTCCAGCCAATTGATGCTAGTGAAGACGTTATAAATATAGATATGATGGTTGTAGAAATGCAAGTTGTCAATCAGCTTTGTTACTATATTGTGAGCAAGGCCATGTTCAGTGTTGTTATTGTTACCTTACGTTCCAAGATAAATACCAAAACATGATATGTAGGCTGCTTGGGCATCATAAAGCATCAAAATTTTGATACCTTTCTTTATAGACCTTGTGGGCATGTATTGCCTAAAGGAGAGGAATCCGGAGAACATAATCATAGCTTCATTGACCTCTCTGGACTGATTGTTGTAGTCTGGGAATGTCTTGTGACATGTTTAATGATCGCCTCAACTCGCATAGCCTATCATAAATTGGGTTATCTCTTGGGGGCTCATTATATCAATCAGACACATGAAAGAACTGATTTTAATGTTGAAACATTTTATATGAAACTGTATTTTGAATGCCTACATTGCCAATCAAACTGTTGGTAGACCAATACATACTTGTATCAGCCAAGTAATTGATGCCCATTAAAACAGTGATGCTGAAATAGGCTCTAATTTCCACAGGTGTCATCTACCCCCTGTTGCCCCATTTTCCAATGTGCATAGTTTTTAGTGTGTCTTGAAATATTTGTAAACATGCCGGGTTTGAATAATAAAGTGAAATAATCAGAAGATGATGCTTTATTCACATCAGATTCCCGTGGCAGTTGCACGCACAATTCATTCACTGTCATGTCATTGAAATTGTGCGACCATGACCTCTATCGACCTCTACATATACCGGTTCGTCGTCTGGATCAATATCACCCAAATCACCAAAATCTTATGAACTGTTAAACTCAGTGTTGCCTACAACGGTATCGGAACCTATATCTGACTCATTGAAACCTTCACAGTCTAGAAACTGGCAAACAAAATCCATGGCCAACATTTTAATTAGGGTGAATCACCCTTTCCATTACTATTTTAACTAGCAGATTATGACTGCATCTTAAACAGAAACCACATTGCAGCCATTGTAGTCATCTTTAAATCTTATTATCTCTTTTCTTCCTGAACAGATCATCCAGTTGACATGGGGTTTGCACCAAAATACTTCTCGCAACATATAGTTGCTCATATATAACAATAGTCCTCACAATGGCTTACACAAATGTGTGTCAACACTCTATACCTACCAGGGTATTGTTTGATGCAATAGTTCCAGGATTTTCGTAAACATTCCCATCAGAGGTTTCTGTCCTTGTTCGCCTTGAGTTCTCATATTCACTGTCTGCATTTGTCTTTTTCCCTCCTGGATCAATATTTTGATATATGTCTCCTGAAAAAAGTTGTGTCATATTCCTGTCACAAAATGGCACATAATTAAAACTAGGTAGTTAAATCATTGATGCTTTATTACCATGAAGATAATTTCTGCATTTAGTCATATCCACATTTTTGTTTCTAAAAATCGAGCATATATTTGCTTTTGGAACTGAAACGTCACTATTCTGTAAACAGTGGACAGATATATCTCTGCTTGAGAAAGGGATTGTTTTATGATACAAGAAGTACAATATATGTTGGCAGAGTACAGATTAAGTCTATTATTGTAAACATAGTTGTAATGTTTACTGATTTTGACACAGCCAGATAAAAAATGCATGTATGTACAGATGATTTACTATTTTGTGCCTAAGTCTCTTGCCTATTTAAAACTTAATCTCAATGGAATATGGATATTTTTATTTTGATTGTTAGGTTGTTGTTTTGTTTTTTTTTTTGGCTTTTTTCAGTGCACTATTTGCATACCTGTCAACCTTCCAGACAATGGTATAAATTGCTTGCAACTCATAAAGTAGGTTTTGTGGTTACAAAGCGGGATGGGTGGGTAGGTCAGTGTACAAGCAATCAAGATTGTACAATTACGAATAGTTATCCAACCATACAAGCCTTTAGAATATGACTGAAAATTCAATGGTACGTAATCCGTGGAATGGTAGTTGTTCATATCTGACCACCTTTACCTTCACCTCTATCACAAATTTGTAACTGTATAAACTGCTCCAGGATGACGGTTTGAAAATTGAGCATGAAGTTGCAAATCGTGACTCTACTATTTAAGCCACAGGTTATGGGTAGATATTGTGGTGTCAAAAACGTCTCTCTCTTTCTCTCTTAAAAATAAGATTGATTGTAAATCGTGTTTTCTAAATATAACAAAAGTTTATTACAGTTTGTTTACTTGCGCTTTCTTCAGCAATATATGATGGCTGATTGGCATACTTTGCAGGTTCTTGAAAAACATTCAAACAAGGATGCTTTTTGACAAATTTGGTCAAAATTATGTTCAGCTGTTTTTAAGCTATTCAAAGGTGTTTTACATTTTTACTAATGTAGCCAATTTTTTAATGGCAGAGCAGTATCAACCATACAACCCTTATGAGACGTACTTGGCAAATTGGCAAATTAGCTGACAACAATGTGATAATAGTCTGTCATGAAAAAATGTCATATCTGGCAACAAACTGGCAATAGTATTGCAAGAGACTAGTAAGAAAATTACATTCTCAGTAATAATTTTGCAATACTGGCAGCGTTTCCAGATTCTGGCAAAACGCTTGCAAAAACCTGCAAGAATCTGTTATAACGTAAATATGGCAATAGACTGGGAAGGAAAAATGTGTAAAGTTATTGCTTCTTTGCAGTACATGTATGAGCTTCATTCTCTTATCGTACTGAAGACTAAAGTCCATTCTTCATTATGTAAAGAACATGGAATTAACAATTTCAGTAGGTGAACAATCACTATCATTTACATACACAATAGTCAATACTATGCTATTTGCGTGTAAACATTAATTTTCTTGCCAGTCTGTTGCCAAACAATGTCACTGTATTGTGCCACCAGCATATCACCAGAGTAGTGTCATAGATCGCCAACATATTGGCCAGATTCATGCCAGCTATGCTGACAAGTGACTGGCACTAGCTGTTAAAACATTGGCAGTATCTAACAACAATCTGAAAACATTCCAAATGCAGACTGTTGTCAGTACGTTGAACATTTGTTGCCATAAATTTGCTGCCAATATATTTCCAGGTTTGCAACTGTGTTGCTTGATTCTTGTTTTAGTGCCAGTTAACTGAGAATTTTTCCCAAGAACCGTGCTCTTCAAAAGCAAAAAACCGATTAAAAGTTGTCATGTTGTCAGTATAAAATATTTGATACAGAAAATCTTTTACTCAAGCCAGCTTAATTATTTTCAGATCAAGAAAATTGATAGCCTACTGTTAATTAACTGTGAAGATGGCAAATATGTCCAGTCTGCTGTTAGATCTGACAATAAACTGTGTTGAAACATGCAACACACTGGTATTGATATGGCAATGGTTTGGAGATGCATTGGCACAATTTAATATGGGAAATATGACAGGCGTTTATCCCAAGGCAAATTTTTTTGAAAGGTTTTATGTTGTGTTGTCTTTTTAAAAAGTCATTTAAAAGTTTTGCTACTTTTAGTTATCATGACTATATTAGATGGCAGATCGGCTTAATATGTCCAAATTTAAAAGGTCTTATTGTCAGCATGCTTTCTTTCCAAGGTGGTACAAATGCTGTTGAGCGATCTCTGACGAGTTATTTTATGGTTTTTCTATATTTAGTAATGTCAGCAATATTTGATGTAAGACAGACATAATCTGTATAAACATGAAAGACCTTTATTCTGGAATAATTTCTGTCAAGTATGAACAAATTCCGTTTAACAGTTTTTGAGAAGCAATCAGGCAAATGTATTATATTCCAGTAAAAGCAGCAACTGATCTGCATCATTTGTATTAACAAGTCACGTGTTCATGCCTTGATGCTTTTTTACCAAATTTGGTTAAAGTCTGATGGTCGCTTTTGGAGAAGAAGTCATATAGAACTTTCTTCTATTTTTGGAAAAGGAGTCCAATTAATGGCTGGCCAACATCATTTGTACATATGTGACAGTTTTTGAGAAGCAATCAGGCAAAAGTTTTCTATTCCAGTAAAAGCGGCCATATTTGATCACCGACCTGCATCATTTGTATTAACTTGTCAGGCCTTCATGCCTCGATGCATTCTGCCAAGTTTGGTAAAATTCTGTTGGAGAAGAAATCATATATAACTTTTCTAGTTTTAGATGGCTTGACATCATCATTTGTACATATGTAAAACTTTTAGCATTGTAACATTAGTCAAACCATTATGTACAACAAGCAATGCTACTCAATAAGTACTATTTCTAACAAATAAATAAACCATTATTCGCATTTTAAGCATGATGTGTGAGTACAAGGACAGTTTGTCAACCTAAGATACTTATAGCTGATCCTTTACGTAAATAACTTAGTCTGTCTTACACGTGATATATGGATATATACTTATACGTGATTTATAGGTCACTTATAAGTTACTTTGCATATTTAGTGAAGCAATGGAAATGTTAGTCTCTCTCTCTCTCTGTATATATATATATATATATATATATATATATATATATATATATATATATATATATATATATATATATATATATATATATATCAGTACAGAATAAGTGAAAAACAATATTGATCGATGTCTAACCTACCTTTCACTTTTAGGTGATGCATAACTCATTTATAGGTAGTATAAGCCTTTATAAATTGTGTGAACTGTAAGTTCATGGAGAATGTAATTTTCTGACTAACAGTTTAATGCAAAATACCATCCAAGTTCAACAAATGTGCAACTATGATTTGTTTTTCAAAATTCATTACTTCCCAACAGATTTATAAATTTCAAAATATTAACAAATTTTAAGACAGAAAAAACATTGAAATTAAAACTTCCAACTTCAATGGATCTTAAATATCAGTTAAGAATAAAGCAACGTGTGTGTGTATGTGTGTGTGTATGTGTGTGTGTGAATTGCAAAACGGGAACATGAGTGAGCATACAGACACACCTTGTAAACATGAGCTGTTTCAGCATCCAACAATATATTATTTTATGTAACTTCATTTAAAGCAATATTATTTGTCGCCAAACATGCAAGTGTGTATATCCTAATGAAATCGTATAAACTAATTTATTTTTGGACACTGACAAATTATTTGACATCGAAAAGATGTTTCAACGGCAAAAATCCGGAGCCCAAAATATTTTTACGTTGAACGCTATCATAATGTACACTTGGCCATGCTTCCGTTTCCGGAATTTAAACCATGGTGGCCTGCATCAATGGAATTATATTACGCTGACTTGTTTCCTATGGAGGTTTTGTTTTGTTCGTTCTTTGTGCTTTCCAGCATTATACGGTATATACAAATGTTCTAAGGTTCACATACTGACAACTGAATTTGGGACAGCCTTCATGTACCAGCTAAAGAAGAATGGCCATCAGATTCAGAAAGGAAATTGAACTGCTACCCTAGAGTTGAAATATGCTTTGGAATTCAGTTGTTGGGGCCAACTTGATGATGACAAATTCTGCCCGAAACGTATGTGTGAATGAAAAATTGGATTTGTTCTTGGTGAATAAATTATCTTCATGCTTATCACTTATTTGTGTTATTTCAGCTAACAATTTTATACTGAGCAAATTGTTTCAAATGTGGTGGCTCAGAGCAGCAGGCTCATGTGTTGGAAGTCATTTCACAAATTGTTATCTAAATGGAAATGTATGAGATTGTTATAAGGTCAGAACCTATAGGTAGCCATTGTACATTCTATAAAACTGATAACTTTATTGACATAAGGTCACAATTTCCTGTTGGGGCTGGGCAGGGTAGGAGCAGCTTTTTGAAAGTCAAAATTTATTGAATTTAGTAGGAATTCACTTTATCTCACATTTAAGTGTATTAAGTGAATGATTTATATTTTTATTTGTGAATTATACTTCACTTACAAGTGAAATGACTAATTCACCTATATGTCACTTATTAGTTTAAACATATTGTATTGCCATACATGTTAACAAATGGGGTCGGGCTACAGGTTCTCACAACTTAAAATAAGCCTTTCCCCTACGATCGCTAAGAAATTTACATGGATAGCGGCACTAAATTAATATGAGTTCATACAATTATATGTAATGATACATAATTCAGGGAAAATATAAATGAGAGAGAGAGAGATAAATGAATGAAAGAATGATCATGGGGAGAAATAAGACAAGATTACATACATCAAAATGAATTCAGTGGCTAAAACTTAAGAAAAGCAGGTCTTTCTTACTTAAAATTAGCAGTAATTTATTGAGTATAAAAATCAAATTTTGAATACTCCCTAATTATGTAAAGCGTTTCATCTCTTTAATATATGTTTGGAACAAGTCAAACAATCGATTATTAACGTTCGCTGTAAAATCAGATGATCCGTATTATTTGTAGTCGCTGGTATATAGTGATGATTTAGATTCTGAACGCATTTCCTACACTGTTCAATATAGTATTTACAAGTATATATGTAATGGTGTGCATTTTCTATATCATTACCATAATCACACAATGGATTATCTCTCAAATGATTAGAAAATAAATCATTAAGTAAATAACTTCAGTTATTTCTAATTCTAGCATGCAGACAAGATAATTTACTGTTACCAACGAAAAATGGATAGACACTTGATAGAAGAGTGACTTTCACCTTTTACTGAATCTGGGAGTGAGTTCCAAGCATGAATAAAAGAGCGTAGGAATGAGTTTCTAGTTATTTCGAGTCAGTCCTTAATTCAATTAAAAGTATTCATATTGCTAAGATTATATATGTTTGTCTCACCAACCAGTAGAAGGTCAGCAACATAAGATAGAGAGACACCGTATGCAATTTTATGAAAGTAATATAGTTTATAAAAACTTTCGTCTATCTGCCAAGGAAAACCAACCAGTTTCATCATACATTGTATGGCACAAAACACTTCTAGTAAAACCAGTCACAATTCTCCCTGCTTCTAATTGTAATTTTTCTATTTTAAGAGAGTTTTCGGCCGAGCAACCATTCCATATAACATCAACATATTCTAGTAAGGGGCAGATGTATGTAAAATATATCCTTTCAAACGTCTTTCGGACAAATTTATATTTAAGTATTTACAAGACAGTTATCATTTTTGAGTTTGACAGAAATATTATCAGTATGTTGGTCGCGTCTCCTAAACTGCTGAAAGTTACGCCAAGATGTTTATGGAACTCAACAAAAGAGAGGATTTCGTTTTTGAATTTTAATTCAGGAACAACCGGCTCTAGCTTACGCAAGAAAAACATTGCCTCAGTTTTGATTGGATTGAAGTCAACTAACCACTGTCTTGACCAATTGTCTATCGTTTGTAAATCTGTGATTAGTGCGTATAATCTATTTGGTCAGTATCAGTTGACGAATATGCCAGTGAGCTATTTTCAACAAAGAGTCTCGTTGCACTTAAGAAGTCGTCGCCTATCTCGTTTATATACATAATACATCATAACGGACCTAAAAGAAAGTCCTTTGGTATGTCAGGTGCAACATACTGGCTACTTGATTCAGCAGTATCTGATTGGGATTATTACTATTAATAACTATTTTTTTTCATGCGGTCGCGCTTCCAGCTTGTTCTGCGAATTGTACTATCATACCAACATTTGTCCCTCGGCCGAATGGTGATTGTGCGAAACGGTATAGAATCTTTACCACATTGAATATGCGACGAAGTAAAAGTTGCAACGCCATCATTGACACCACCATAAGCTCCTAACTTAGTAGTCCAATCTATACCTGTTACAAGATTATTAAACTTTTGAAATTCGCTTTATTATAAAGCCATACCTCTCTCTTATAACAGGTGGTATATTCATAAATCAGCCGAGTAATTAAATAGGAGGCTTGCGATCACTTACATTTGCATCAACAGAGATACTTCCAGAATGAAGAACAGCTACTAGTTGGAGATATAATAATGGGATCTAACAGACTTGCAGGGCTCTATGTTACTCGGGTTGGCTCAGTTATCATATTTTGCATGTCATTAAGCATCATCGCCTCTCTGAGACCCCTGAATTCAGCACTGAGTAGGTCCTCGTTTAAATCACCCTTAATAATAGTATTATCACAGACACTGAGCTCCGCTCAATGATGATATTCAATAAATCCCAGAAGTATGACAACGCAGACGGCGGACTGTAGATTGCAAGTAATAGATATTTGATACCTTTTACACGTATTTCTATCCCTATCCCTTCACGGTTACGTATCACCAGATCGGTACGTTGTTTGAAAATCAAATTTTCTGAAATATAGACCATTACACCTCCCCCACGATTTGTTCCATCACAACTAATTGGTTTATGGTAACCGTTATAAGTGATATATTAGTGTAGTAAGTTAATGCCTCACGTTTCATAAGTGAAGTATACTACATTTATAAGTGAAATGCCCAAATTTGCATATGAAATGTCTAATTTGCATATAAAATCCTAATCCTTCACCTCTATGTCACTTATAATTGACCTATAAATAAATTTAATATTCACTTCCCTTTATGAGTAATGAATATAAGTAACCTATTAGCCACATACTGTTTTTTTCCATAAGGGATATTAAGGTCTTTAAAATATAGTGAGAAGAAACATGCACTAACCTCTACAAGTGTTTCGATGCTTTTCCTTTGCTGATCTTTAAAGAATCATGAATCAGTCAATAAAATATACCAATACATTTATCCAATATTAGGTCTATATTTAAACAACCATGTAATACTGTCAGTATTTGAAGTGCAAAAAGCCCTCCCAAACGTAGGGGTTTTGGAGGGTTGGGGGGTAAAACTAATTTCAATTATGTAATATTTACCTGTTGCTATTGCATAGCTGATAGTTTTCCGGTTTGAAAATAGCCCTTTTATGAATAAAAACAAAACGCAAGGAATACTAACCATCATTGCAGAGTAGGAGACAACTGCAGGATGGAATCCGCATGGGCCACTTTCTGAGCGATGACAATTGGGCCAAAGCTGAAAATGCCTTCGCTTTGGTAATCTAACAAGCACATATAACAGAAGAAAGTGGTGTGTGAGTGCCAAAACACGGCTTTCATCACATTCTTCAAAAACGAATGAGTTAGATAGACCCATGAGGCAGCAATGGTTTGAAATTCATGTGGTGCTTTAAATTTCATGAAAGACAATTCCTATCAGTAACGGACTGGTAAGCTTTCTTGATAGTCAATGCAATCCACCTATATAAAGCCCTAACTGGACACAAAAGTCTATCTTGATCATCTCCAGCATATACACGGCTGAGACTGGGGATCTCAATCGGGAGTCGAACAACCGATGTAAGCTGGATTTTTGCTAAAAATCCTGGTTGGCAAAAAAGAGAAACCGACTCATACTACCACTGAACCTGATGCAGCCCTGCTCCATGGATAGAATATGAAGCTTGCTCCTTCGTCTTGAAGATGCTAAGGTGAGCACGAAAATCGTCTTGAGAGTAAAGTTCTCAAAAGAAGCTTCACTTAAAGGTTCATAGTTGGGGTTTACTAAGAGACCACAAGACATAAGGAATATTCCATTTAGGCATCAGAAAGCGAGACTTTGGTGTTTGCAGTTCGAAATATCTGATCAGGTCTGCTAAGTGAGAATCTGTCCTGATGGCCAGGCTTTTCGAAAATTGGAGAGTGTTGAATAGGGCTAATCAATAACCGATATTAATATAAACCAAGCATATTTTCTCTTCGAAAAAGAAGAGAAGAAAATCAGCCACTTTGCGCACAGAATGACAGCTAGGATTTACATGTCTTCTACTACACCAATCACAAAACACTCTTCATTTGGCGTCATACACATCAGACGCCAATCTACTCCAGGACTGAATGATGCACTTAGCAACTTTGATTTAAAACTTTTCTTGGCAGAAATATTTTTTCAGATGAACCAAACGTGAAAGTGGAGAACTTGTGGGCTGTTGTGTAGGAAAGATCCCCTGTGCTGCGACAAGATGTCCCTCCTCTGAGGTAAGGTCCACCAGCAGATCCAGAAGATTGTTCAGACAGGATTGCTGGGGCCACAGATGGGCAGTCAAAATGAGCTGAGCAGTGGAGTCCCTGACCTTCTATAATAAGGGAACAGCCAGTCCCACTTCAGCATGAAATCATCCACTGCTCAGGCCCACTGGTCAGGGACTGGGAAATGTAAAAAGGGAGCTTGCTGTTTAGTTTGGTGGCAATAAGTCCAAAGTTGGAACAAGGAGTCTGCTACAGATTGGCGGAACAATCATTCCGTGAGGACTATCTTCCCTTTCCTTGACAGACTGTATGCGAAAAATATTCTTTATGCCGGGAATGTGGCAAACTCGGAGGGTAATTCCTTCTGAAATTGACCAGCAAAGGAGGTTCTAAATCTCCAAGTAGAGAGAAGGTGCATGCGTGCCTCTTTGTCTCCTGAGATACACCACCACCGACAAGTTATCGGAGGAGATCATAATGCAGAGAGCTCTTATTTGGTGGACACACCCCTGAAAGGCTATGAACACTACCCTCATTTCCAAATTATTGATGTGGAGGGTAGATTCTACCTGGGACCATGAACCCTGAAGAATCAGTCCTTCTGGCGCTCTTATGGCATTCCTCACTGAGGCTGTGGTTTCCATCTTGAATTGTTTCTCTAGCAGAAATATGTTTAGGGAGGAAAAGTCGATAATTAGACGGAACTTTCCACATTTCTTGGGAACCAGGATAAACTGAGAATATAAAGCCGGAGACTGGTAATTTAACACCCTCTCTACTGCACCATTCTGAAGGGAATGAACCTCTTCCTTTAAGTGTACCAGATTTAATGGTGGAAGAAAATGGGGAACCTTACTAGAGGAGGGAGATCCAGAAACTAAAGCTGGTAGCCATCTTGTATGATATAAAGGACCCAGCCATTTACCGTTATGCCAGACAAAGCCTCTGAAAAGAGGTCTAGTCTGGTGTCAATGGGAATCAATGAAAGAGGTACACAATGCAGGCGAGGGACCAAGTCCCTAGGGCTGTCCAACTTGTCCTTAGGAAAGGAGGAAGGATTCACACACTTCCTGCCCCGGCTTTTTAAAGGCAAAACGTTCGAGAGGGAGCTCAGAAATGGGGTTGTTGCTTTGATTGTGTCTGCACAGATTTAACGAATTTAGCCGGTGGACCCTGAGGGTGGTTAGGATGATTCCACTTCATGGCCGGTTTCAAAGAGCCAGGAGTGGATGCATAGAACCGGTCTTCTGTTCTCTCAAATCCTGAGTGCCATTGAGGAGATGAACTCTATGAAGACAGTCTCCGAGCACTCAGAAGGTAATTACTGTGCTCTAGTAAGACCTTGGCAGTGTCCAGAGCAATATCCCTGCAGAAGTGGAGAAGCTCTGCTGACAAGGCCATGGACAAGGACAACGCATGCCTAGCAGTTGTTGCCACTGCTTCCAGCAAACGATGAAGAGCCATTGATGATAGTGATTCCTCTTTCAGCAGGCTGAAACGAGGCCGGCATGCAAGGCTATGGATACCAGTGACCTAGCCTTTTGATGTAAGGTTTTCAGAGTCTTCACTGGAAGGCGAGCCCAGGTACCCATATAAATGCCCACCTGAACCGTTTCAGCATCCAAAGTTGGCGATTTAGTGGGCCAGGAAGTGGTATGAACTTTACAGCTAGAAGCAGTTACCAAGGGTCGCAATGTAGAGTGGGTGGGGACAGACAATCCCCTATATTGTCTAGAAAAGTCTTGGCCCGTTTACCCCAGAAAGTTTGTTCAAATGAAAATAATGTTAGAGTCAAAATAACCTGAATGTTTGGGACACAGGTCACTGGGCAAAAGGCGGTAAACCTCATTTACCACTTTATTGAAAGAGCAGATCTCTTCCTCGTCTGCCGCCTTAACCAGTGGCTGAGAGGGGGAAGGAACCAGTAGCTCCTCCCGCGGAGCTAACGGACTGTCCTTAGCAGTTTAGTCAGCAGGTGAGTGAGGGCGTCTCTCCACCACCTATAGCATTTGGGGGATGAAGTTCCATATTCTTCCCTCTTTATGACCCAACTTCGTAAGATAATGTAGGTCCACGCCCACAGTAACGATCTCACTACCATGCGACCAAGGTCCAGAAGTCCATGGCCACATGTTGGGAAAGGCCCAATTGCTTAACTGCGATGGACGATCCCACATAAAATAGGGATTTAGAGGGATAATATGGAAGGGGGTGCTGATCCGATCCCATTCTTTAATATGGTGTATATAAGTCAATTCACATTACCCCACGAGAGGAAATATCATTCTAGAGAGGGGGAATTCAGCCTGATCCCAATCCCTGTACTGTATGAGATCTAAAGACCGTTGTTTGGTGCCCAGTGACCGGTCACCATACAAAGACCAGTTAGGCGACTCAGATTCATACGAAGACAATATCCCAGATCTGACAGACTTTGATCTCAACTCTCCCCTTGCCAGGGGGGTTGATTACATCGCTGAGAACGGGTTCCAGAAATTGAAAGGGTGCTGCTCCAACCTTCCTTTATGGGGGGGGGGGGCACAACTCACTATCAGCCTGCATCAAGTTGTGGATGAGTAGAGAGGGCTGCTCCTCCTCACCTACACACACCCTGCTTAGACATTGTTACTGTAAAAGAAAGTTAAACAAATTTTGTTTACAAAAAAAACAACTTCTCTGCGACTACAAGTAAACAAGGACGATTGCTGATAAAAAAATGGAAAAAAAAACAATCAAGGCAAGCTATCCAAAACTAATATTGGAAAATAAAACGTGTTCGATAATGGAGCACAGGATATGAAGGTAAAAGTTGGTATGTGGCCTACTTTACCACATATAAAAATAGTAAGATTCACAATATAGGTAATGTTAATTAAAATTATTCCTAATGAACAATACATTGAATCAATGTATGCAAGGTAGGGAAAATTAAACAAAATACCAGCAAGAAAAATCCACAACAAAATTACAATCACGAATGTCCTGTGAAGGGGGAAAACGAAGAATAAAATGCAAAGCCATACACAACATGTATGGAACAAATGCTAATAACTCCCAAGATAACTTAAATTAACAGAAAAAATAAATCAGGGCATAATCCAAACATTTACAAAGAATATGCATACAAGAGATATAGTAAATTCGCTAGCTAGCCCAAGAACCGACAATACATCTTCATCGATGTAAACAATGTAGACATTACAGCTATGCCACAGGGAAAAGGACGAAGGGCAGTACTCATGGGCAAAGTATCTATGGGATATCCCAGGGGTGATCCAGTTTTTTGGAATCTTCTGGTTCACCCTAATGGGAGGACACATTCTCGTTATACGGTCAGGATCTCTTCCGCGGAAATGTACCAGCTGTGCAATATCAACACGTATGGTATTACTGATATTAAAAACTAAGTTTCTTGCCCATGACAGTCAATCAGAGCAATGTAGTTTTCTTCAACAACCAGAGCTATTAGTGACGCATGCCTCACAACAAGGCAAGTTTTGGGTCATCATTAATTCTGTGCAGTGTGAAAAAGTGCATGCAAAATGTTTTGGATTTAAAATATATTGAATGCATTTTCTTCTGACGATTTTTTAACAGGATTTAATCATATCGGTAGTTTGAATACTATCAAACCCATAGCAGATGAAAAAGTCATCAAAATATGATGCAGTAATTAATGTATTTGACTATGCTGTTAATTTTTATGTTGGAAAGAGTAACTGAGAATATGTTGCCCAGAGGTTCATCCATATTCTGAAGATTACTTCAGAAAGGCTGGTATATGCCTTAACACTGGAATGTCTATCTTTAAAAAGTGTTGCATACATATGGGTAAGCAGCTCCTTAAACCTACATTTGATAGGTCAATTTGTATTCTGTACTTCCGTGTGGTATCATAAGCTTTCTCCAACTCAAAGCATTGTGTATGATTGTAATATCCTAACATTTTGTGGACATGTTGTAATATGTCATATTTGTCCATTATTATCTCCATCAGTTATCCTAGAAACGTCATATAACTGCATGAGGGAGAGTGGTCATATATGGTATGATGATGTAGGTAGATGGGTAGATGGTAACCAAGGGTCCTAATCATTGATGCACCCCCAGAGAAGGAAAGGGTGTGAGTAAAGATCACATTGTCAAATGTACAGTAATATGAGCTTCTTGCATCCCAACTCCATTTATATAGAAGCAGGATCATATATATATATATATATATATATATATATATATATATATATATATATATATATATATATATATATATATATATATAATGATGATTCAGGAGGACAAGTAAATGACAGCAAAATATTAAAATCCTAAATGTAGTCCCATGATGAGTGGGATGAGGTGGGTGGATGTAAACATAATGGGGATATTTGTGATAGCCTCCTTTCTAGGTATAAAACTATAAAGAACAGCACAAGTTTTCCATATGTTATGGAAAGGAATGTCTGTTGACGGCAAACATAAATTGTCCCTACCGCTTTGGCCCCGTTTTAGAATATTCTTTGCTTCTAAGAAGCGACCACTTACCTTTCTTCCCATTTTTATTTGTCTTGTCCACCTGAGCATACAGAGTACTGTTATCCTCTACTAAGGCGTCCTTTTTCTTGGGCTTGTCCACTGCAGCATACTCGTCAACTGTAGTACCTTTACCGGTTGATAGACCAAATCTTGGGCCTGAGGTTGCATACATAGGATTGTCCACCAACTCTATTGAAATACACAAACATGTGTTCAGTACACTTACTTAAGTAATTACCTTTCATCCACAATAATTTTATGTCATCCTAAATTTAGCATAACAGTAACCTGTCATAAAATCAAATAAACGCTTATATCGTTGTAGCATTGCATTATAGTAGTATGCAATAGTTTAGAAAGTGTTGTTTGAAATTGAACAATATGAACATATTCCTACAGTTGTATGATGACTTTCTCCCCATACAAGCAAAGTGTTAATTCTAGGATTTATGCTGCATAGGTCAGCTGACTCCACACATCACGTTTTAATAGGTCAGTTTTCATTTACCATGGTCCAATATTTAGTAATGCATTATACCTGCATAAATTATTTATGTAAAATAAACAAAACTAATATATCAACTGTTTTTCTTCTTGTTTGTATCACATTACACTGGATTTGTATTCTTACTTGAAGTATTAAACCGGGGGTCAGCCGATGGGAGAGACAGAAAATCGGTATCAAAAGCAAGCAATATGATTTTCTTCCAGTATTCTTTTTTTACTGGATATCTTATGTTTGTTTTAATTTTAGTTGTACTTAAATATCTAACTTACAAACCTGGTGATATGTTTGAAATTTATCACTCCCAACACCCCAAGAGTTGGTGTATAAAATATTTTATTTTATTTGTGAAAATTGTGAAATGTAATAGAAATGCACCCAAAGGTAAAGCTTTGCCGCTTTTGGGGCATTCTTGTACTACTTACAAAGATTTGGGCCATAACAGGAATGTAAGGAAGATGAATTATATGTTTTATTCTGCATCTCACACAGAGTCCGCATACCCTCCACTACAAATTCTTCCTGTTACGGCCCAAATCCCCGTGATACTAAATATACCAACAGCTTCATCAGTGTACCTTGCTGACCCTTGAAGAAACTTATAGGATTTCATGCACTAAAGTGAGTTAGTCTATTAGGAAATTACAAAGATGTATCAGTTATAGTAACAAGCGCACAACAAGACACCCATGTGGACCTGATATCGCTTACCTGGCTTACATAACTTAGCAGTTGACCATTTCAATAAATAGGCTTTTGCAGTATTGTAAGAATATAACCCAGGGAAACTATTTCCCAAACATCATATCATTAATTTTATCTATTGTACTATGTCCTGATATTTTTTTCTAAAGATAATTACATAATAATTGCACAGCCTTTTGTTCATAATTGAGGTCATCCATGATCTAGTGATATAAACCAATTTGCCAAGTTGCATAGAAACTGCATAAAAATATACTCTCTAAACCTAGAAATTGAACAAAACGGATGCAAGATATCTCATTAATGTAGCATACATCTGAAGTTTGATAAAAATCAGAAAACATATGGCTCAGTGGCAACAAGTTCAGGCCCATCACTGCAAGATGACCTCATTAATATGCATGGACAGATGTTCACTTTTGATTGTCTAAGATATTGATGATATAGGCCCTTATTACAATAAGCTCAACCAATCAGATACAAGATATATGTATCTTGCTCATTACGAAATTGTCCAAGATCTTGATTATAGAAGCATATATTCCAAGTTTGATCAAGGTCAGATCAGAAGTATGACCTTCAGAATGGCCACAATTTCAGCGAATCAGATATAATAGTACATGATTAGTGTCAATGGATCTCGCTCATTGTCAAAGTGATCTGAAATCTTAAAGATATATAATATAGGCATGTATTCCAAGTTTAACCAAAATCTGCTCAGTCTCAAATACATCCTCCGGTGTGGTAACAAACTTAGCCAATCATTTGCAAGATCACCTTATTAGTATGCGTGGATCTGTTAACAAATCTTTCGAGATCTCAATGAAATAAGCATATTCCACATTTGATCAAACTCAGATTAGAAATATGGCATCCAATGTTGTAACTAGGCTAATAATCAGTTGTATGATGAGCTCATTGATATGCATGGATCTCACTCCTTATCAACCCTGTCTGAGATTTTGATGATATAAACCCATCTGCTAAGTTTGACTGAAATCCGATCAGAAATATGGACTCGAGAGTGGTAACAAGCAAATGTTGATGGACAGGCGCACGACGGATGACAAATGATTCACGAAGCATGATGAAAGATGCACGACGGAAGCAGGACCATACCATAAGCTCACTCGGCCTTACAGACAAGTGAACTAATAATCAATGTTATGAATAAAAATAGAATGAAAGTAATTGTTGTCTGCAGCTGTTTGGAGCATGTGATTGAATACTGTGCATAGGTAAAAGTTTACTAATAAACAAGTTTCACCAGAGAGTAAAATACTCAAATGTTTCGATGATGACAATGAATGTATGAAGTCGGACAAATTAAGGCAAGAACGTATTTATTCTGCCAATAATTTGTGAAATCTAAAGCATATAGTTTCATTCTAAACAAGAATGTTTAAATACAAACATGATTAGAATTGGTTCCACAAACAAATGCTGCTGTAATTCAAATCACAATCTAAAGGATTACAAAAACAAAATGACAAAGGCTATTGCTTTCCTGGTAATTTGCCTAGTGCAAACGAGGTACAATTTTGGGGATAAATCGTTTTCAGCCAGCATCATTTTAGTACAGTTTGGATGAAATCACCCTTTAATTTTTGATTTTTTTTCAGCGTAAAAGGTATCTCACTTATTTTAGAGGGCTCTACATTTGTGATGTGTAATTATTGTCCTTGTCATTGCTGTGCTAGTGCTGACATAACTATTGTACGGATAAACTGACCTGATCATTGTAAGAGTGTGTGTGTGTGTGTGTGTGTGAGAGAGAGAGAGAGAGAGAGAGAGAGAGAGAGAGAGTTAGAGAGAGAAAAAAAGATACAGACAGAGAGAGGGAGAAAAATGCATGTTTACCAATGAATATCAATACTCCATAAGCGATTAAGTGGGGTCATTGCGTTTTTAGTTGTAAATTTTCAAATACGTGGTTTTATAAAGCACTTAACATGATGTAAGAAAGAAGAACTAATATCTATAATTTAATCTAATTTATAATGTCTGTGATATTCATCTATCATGTATTGTGAAGGACATAATATGTCGAGACAAGTTCACTCTGTCAAATGACACATTCTATCCTTGATGAATCTGTTGACTGGGTTTGTAAAACGTGATTCAATATCTTTGGGCATAGGTCTACTCACACTAAATATTAAAACAAGATTACCTCGTCAAACTTCAACTTGGTAAATATCGTTCACTTTTCCAATTAATGAACTGTGGTGGAGGTGTACAAAGTGATGCAAACTTGAATGCAGATTGCTAACACGCAAAAAAGTCAGTGAAACTGAGATGGATACATATCTGTTTACAAATGTTTAATATAATGTATACTTCTCTATCGAAAATAACCAGCCAAATGTATATATGGATAAACAATATTTTGTATACACATGGTTATATACTTAGTTCATTATTTCTAGGTCCAAGCTGTTTTGTTGGAAAGATTATATTTATTTAGAATTTTGACAACGGGTTTGTGACCAACTGTACATATGTGCCAGAGAGTTACAACAACATTCAGGTCTATCCAATTATAAATGGCGTTTCATTAGTCATATATGTGAGTGATTTTGTGAGAATGAGGATGGTACTCCTGCAAATGCAGAGCAAATATTTCAAAGTTTAGATAGGTTCCTAGAAGCATGCAGCTATGAAGATTCCACAGATAACGCTTGACTATGTTCCACTCATTGTGTGATACTGTATCAATGACTCCTTAAGTTCCAGAAATTAAAGCAAATTAAATCTTTAATCTGACTGAAATTTAACTAAGCAAAGATATTTGATCACTGTTAGCGAAACTTGATTTCAAGGCACCTCCAAATATATCCCCCTTTACTGAAGGCACAAAACATATGTTGACTTAATATAAAACATATTTTATATTTTGTTTTCTAATTTTGATCTCATCAAGATCCCATCATATACTGACACAATATGTTGGTTTATACACTTTGTAAGCTTTTTAGTCGTTGCAAACAATTAAGAATTATATCAGTGGAATTAAATTCTTACCAGAAATTGATTGTGAATCGATGTTTCTATGGTAATCAAGAAATATATTTCCTGTGTAAAGTCAAAAATAGCTTGTCAAATTGTGATGAAGCAGTAAAATGCATTCGAATATTTTAGGACAATGGTTTTATAGTCAATATACCTACATTCAGTGACTAGAAAACAAAGTTAAAATGTATATGTTTAAAAAACAGACTCTGAGAACCTGAAAAGTGAATTCATCTTGTCCTTCTAGAACTTATCTTGAAAGACCAACCATTCTGCCAATAAGTGATGGTCTCTCAAGACAGTTCACAACACCATGCACATATGCATGTGCATGTATATTCAATAAATCTGTACGTTTAAAATCTGGTCTCTCCAGGCAGGTCTGCAGTGGTCTTTAGAAAAATGATGTCTTATGAAGGAATTGATCAAGTCTTCAGGATACATTATGCATCAAAACTAATATATCTTTGTTATTATTATTGATATGTACATGCAATAAACTGCATTATATTCAGTATAAATTATAATTAAAATAAAATTACGTAAGGTTATCTTAGAGAACTCTGCTGGATAGATGCCATATTTTCATTTGAAATTCAAGTCAGACATATTCATATTCAGACAACAGACTGATTACCTCTCATGGTCAAATATCGATACAAAATGTAAGAACAGTTTTAAATCTGAATGGAGATACTTGATATAGGAAACACTTGTTAGAGGGAAGCATTGTTACTTTACTTTTTCATAGTATTTTGCAATTACAAATTCCGAGCTGAATTTGTTACAGAAAGAAAAGATTACAGTTAGATGTCTTTACTGTAGATGACACAAAACTTTGATGACTCAATGGAAACCATATTTTATAATTTGTGTCTATTTTAGTCTCATCAAGATTCTTGACACAATATGCTGATGTATGCAATATTTACAGCAGCTACATTTCTAATCTACCAAAATATTACCTAGGGATTTACTTAGCAAGAATAAATATCTAGCATAGAAGTTGGCAAGAAAAACCAAACATTTTCTTACCACTTTCAGAGTTATTTATGTCCTCAGACCTGGAAGCAAATATTACAAAATGTTAGGATTAATGTAGGTATATTTCTTTATTAACAGTAAATATATACATGTATACACATCACTCTCATACATATAACGCTATGTAAAACTCCATATATATAAATGCATACAATTTCATTTAGAGCACTAAATTACAAAGTATGTTCCAGTAAATACTGACCATTGTTTGCCCTTTGCTAAATTGATGCCACTGAGACTCTTTTCGGATACAACATAAATGTAACTGATAAAAGGGAACATACATAAACAAAGTTGGCACTGAAGATATACAAATCAAATCAGTTTATCTTTGAATATTCATCAATATGTATTTGAAATGTCACGCATTCACATTAAATACTCTTTACTTATTCATACTAACAATATATTCTAGACAGGCATTTACAAATTTTAAGTCTAAAATGGGCCATAATTGTTTTTGAAAATGGCACTGAAAATTACCAGCATCTTAGAATCACTATGTGTGGAAATTTCCAATGCTTTACTATGCAGCAATTGTCTTAAAATGGATCTGGCTTTGCATGCAAAATTCAGCAAATTATAACAACTAATTCACATACTATACCCGCAAGCCAAGTTTAGTTAAAATGCATAAGTAAACAAATTTGAAGCCGACACCATTTAACAGAGCATATACTTTGCTTTTTAAACGCTGATATGTGGATGTGACTCAAATTAGATGGAAATAAAGTCGATTGCTTAACAGTCAATGATTACTGCTAACGATCCACTGAAAATTAACCATAATTGTAGTAGACAAGTCACATCAGGCAAAT
Organism: Margaritifera margaritifera; assembly: GCA_029931535.1. Lineage (NCBI taxonomy): Eukaryota > Metazoa > Mollusca > Bivalvia > Unionida > Margaritiferidae > Margaritifera > Margaritifera margaritifera. Next base: position 31,877 of record JAQPZY010000342.1, read on the forward strand.
TGATTTATACTAATTGGGAACTGAATGTCGCATTGGAAGTTCATTGGATGTGCAGGAGTTAATTATATATTGCTTAAATTCTACTGAACTGTCTCTGAGAAATTGCTCAAGGCTTCTTGATTGAATGAACAGAGTTTCAACAGTACTTAAATAGAGTGATACCATTGCTCAGAACTTAATGAATGAGTCAATATAATTTCAAACGTACTTAAATCGAGCTATAGCATTTCCTATCAGCTGACCTGTTTTGTGTTCCAAATGATTACCATTATGTACAAACTAAAAATCTCGAGTCGGCTATCGGAATTGCAATTTCATATGGATACAAACCATCTTGAAGCATACTGATATTTTCTTTAAAAAAGTGCACATACATTATTGATAGCAACTGACATATACATCATCATGTCAGAGTTTCAGAAAATTTGAGAGCTCTAGTTGGACATTCATCAGGATCAGTTTGGTCAATGACACATGCCCTCGCAAACACCCCACCATTTTTACTTCTTAAATTTAGCAGAAATATGCTTCCGAATTATGTATATTTTGGAATTATAGCTTTGGAATTACCAATATGCTAAAAATCCAACACACTTATTTTACCTAGAATGCAGTCAAAATGATGATATCAGCTTCCAGTTGCCATTGTGATACTACGCTAGAATACAGGTAGTGTAGTTGATTACTGACGTGCTAACATAACTATTTAAGGTGGCAAAGTCTACAGTTATAAACAAACAAATAACTCACTGCTTTTGCTGTGGGTAGTACAAAGCCATATTTATCAATATCCTTTTCAATATGTAGTGAGCATGCTCAGTGTATTCTTGGAGTCACGGTGGCTTAGTGGTTAGCATGCCAGACTCACGACCAAAATGGTGCGGTTTCAAATCCTACCGTCTGACCAGCCTGGGTCAGCTATCATGGTGTGTCCTTAGGCAAGGCACTTTACTCCAACTGCCTCGGCGGCACTTGTGTTGCTGTGCCGCAAAGCATCAAACCAAACCAAAGCAATTTATTTTTCATCTGTCATTTATAAATGTATTCAGCAACTTGTTGGTAATTTATCTATAATGCAAAAACCAGATGGTCTGCTCCCAAACCTGGCTGAGGCAGGAAATGAACTGCCTTGTATAGGTTAAATTATATATTTTATAAAAGCCATAACCTGACTGATTCAAACCTGTTGCAATGCACATCATATGAATAATATGAGGTCAATATAAGTTAATGAGTTCAGGTAAACCATTCATTTAACAAGTCTGTTTGCAAGTTCTTATTAGAAACTCCCCATGTCTGATTGGGAGCATTTTATAGTCAGTCAAAACTCGACATGTCCAGAATATATGTCAAGGATTTTCTGACTTACTCCTGCATGTAAACATTTGGTCTTGTTTTAATGAGCCAAGAGCTGCTAGCTCATGGAGACCGTACTTTTTCATGATTATAAAGTACCACGCTACCATGAACATGTGTTTGGTGGAACCCAGTTTCTCCTCTGCATCACTATGTTGATGTATCTAACTCGAAAAAGCTTTATTACACCTATCTTTGAAACTGTTCATGCCGATGATGCCATCACCACTGGTAAGGTAATATGTATATATGTCTCACCATACTTACACAGATAAAACTAATTAATGTTGCCTTACTCCTTCAAATGGAACCTAATAAATATTGAGCAAAAAAGTGCTAATTGGGAAACCACAAGTCCCGAGACCACATTATTGATGACACAGTTAATTGGTAATATGCATGCAGTGTTATGGCCTCTTTTGACAGATAACCTGCCTTGTGAGGTAAGTTTTGTTTGCCAGAAGTGGTTTCTTTTAAGTTGGGTTATCTACTTTTACTGAGATCCTGGAAGGGTCTTTATAGCATCATGCCTATGTGACACTGGCAATAATAAAAGAAGTTAAAATTGATGAAAGCAATAGGTCATTTATAGGTAGGCCCTTAATATAGATAAGAATGGAATTTTTCTTCCCAATCTTCCTTATCTGCCAGTTAGATCATATGATGAAAGAGTTTATTATATTCATAAAGAGCCCTGGGAAAGAAACTGCATCAGTAGGCATCTGTATTGCAATGAATTTGTATGTAGGATTTAGGAAGTAATCTATTTGATCTGCATTTTTTTTTTGTTATGGAAGAGTAATATTTATCTCTCTCTGACCTTATAAAAGCTGGCTAAGCAAAGAAGGACTGTTGACACTGAAAAATACTTGAAAAAAAAATACTTGAAAGAGGTCCAAACATCCACAGATCAAAAAGTTAGTCATCTAAAAGATTTCAAAATAAATACAATGGTTGTTTAATAATTTAAAAATTAATACTAAATAATTGTTATAAATATATTTATGTTGTGGCTGTATTTGCATTTCAAACACATCAATTGCCATATCATAAAGCAATCATAAATCAAGCTCGCGGGAACTTGTGATAGCTCATAGCAAGCTCACTATTTTGCAGACTAGGTGGGAACTCACAGTGAGTTCGTAATATTTCATAGAAGAAATTTGGCAACATGCAAATACGGTTGCTTGCGCGATCTTGCTAGCAAACCCTGCAGATAAATTAATTATCATCTATAAAATTTGATATAGTGATGGTCAGAAATTTGCTACATAATGTGCTACTTTTGTCTATAAAATGATTACTTTGCATATTAAAACAATAATCTTTACCTGTGTAGAAAAGGTATCGAAATTCCCTGTCTATTAGTTATTTTATTTTATTTTAGCTTGTTATTGCATTTGTATATTAACCAAAGCGAAATGTGCAGAGCTCTGTCGGTGTTGTTATATATTTGAAAGGTTTTGACAACTGACACCTATGTACTTGAATGTATTTCTTGTTACCTATATTAATGAATTTATAATGCGCAAACAGATCAATGAATAACTTAACTATGTAATGTGAATATTGATGACATATCACATTAGTGAAAAGCAACACTCGCAGCATCAGTGAAAGCAACAGGACACTAACCAGTACTTAATTCAGAACAGCAATTTGCTACAAGACTTAAATGGTTACTGTCCAGACACCACTGTGGAGTTGGTGCATCTGACTGAAATGTCTTTAATTTACCGAAATGTTTGTATTTCACCGAATGTCAGTAATATTGGACTGAAATTTCAGAATTTGCCAAAATTTCTAACAATTTCAATGAGACTCCCGTACAGAAAAATCTCACCAATTCACATGAGCTGCTCATAAGCTGCACATGGAAACCTTGCTAGAAACGTATGAAATTGGGTAGACCTTGCAAGTTCATCTGTGCATTTTGTTAGATCTTGTGAGCCAAGGAAACAATAACCAAATGTTCACATTTGCAGATTTTGCTCACGTGAGAATTTGAATGTTCACATGAGAAGGTATAACTTAGAAAACATCTTTTTCCATTGCATCTGAATATGTTTTAAAAAAAGACAGAATTCCAATTTCTCGTGTGAGTTATCACATGATAATTTTGGACTTTGATTCATATCAAACATGTATTTTCAATTGGTCCTAAGTTGGATTTTCTCATGTATGTTTTCACATGAGCAATTTGGACTTAAATATTCTGTGCAAATGTTGGATGTTGAGCAGGGCATCCAGATTATTGTCAAATTAGACATTTATTTTTAATACAATATTACTCAAAGACAATATTCTAATGTTTAAGAGTCCCATTTGCAAAGCATATTCAATGTATTTTAAACAATAGTATCCAAAAAGTGAATTTTTAAACAATTTCCAGTAGCAAATGTACAAGAAACAATTATATGGTAAATATGCCCTTAATTAAACAAAACATGAAGATTATCTTTTAATTTCCAGTAATTCCATTGTGTTATACCTAATATTGTTTCCATATTTGTACTACATTGTTTAATGTGTTAAATATCAACACTTTTACTACTACTACCTCTAATTAATAATAATAATAAAAATAATAATAATAATAATAATAATAGTAGATAAACAACTCCATTATTCACATAATTAAGTAAATGAATGTGATTTTATTTCCTGTAGTATACATTTCCATACAATATCAATGCTTAAATAATGAATATTTTTTACAAAAAGGAGAAAAATGTATTATTTACAAAATTCCATTTTTCTGAATCTTTTGCTTCTAATCATCACGCATGTGATACTTGTCCCGGTTCGTATTGCTGTAAGTGTTGTTGTGAACAGTGTGAAATAGTATCTATATTATTATTATTATTATCCACCTGGTCCTACATTTCATTATACAAGTAACAAATGCAGATACAATTAATAGCATACCTTTGTAAGGTTATCTGTGTAATGAAATATGGGAAAATAAAGAAAAAACACAAAACTGAATACTTATATCATACATAAGATTTATTAAATTGTATTAAATTTAGCATACTATGGCCACTCTTCATTGACCGGAATAATGGAGCTAACTGTCCAACTGATCCAGACCCATACATACCTTATCTGGAGGCTGAGCATCAGAATCCGATGCTGCCATTAATGACCAGTCTGAACCATAGTCAGAATAAGAATCATGATCTTCATCCATAGATTTGTCATCAGTGATAGCATCAGAACTAGGCCCATCCACCAACGATGAAGCTATGGTATCGACAATGCAGTTGCCCATGAAATTAGGTTATTGGAAAGATGAGTTTCAGCTGTGGATTGTTCTCGTTTATTAATGTCGTATTCCGTTTTTTAAGTCCTCACTTCCCTTGGCTCTTTTTGTGTTTTTAGTCTCTGACAGCTTCAAGGCATCCAAGATTTTGCTGGCCTCTGAAGTTGTATTATCAATATGAGATTTCTAAGGTAAGTGACAGGTGAGCTTATCACTTAGATGTGGACTACTTTTTACTTCAGACCAGACCTAGCCTCTGTGGTATAATTATAAGTTATTTATACCAAACTAACAAAATGCAGCCTGATTCCGTTGAATTTAAGTTCAGTATATTGTAGAATAATGTGGTCATTAGTCCATTTTATGTTACATTTCTTTACACCTGACAGTAAGCACAAGCTGATAGAATACGCCTCCTCTACTCTTAAAGTGATGTAATGGTCCATTTTCATGACGATATCTCAAACAGTTCTGGAGACATTAACCAAAGAGTGTGACAGCTGGACAAAATATGTAATAAAAGTAGCGATCACTCTAATTTAAATGCCGATGGCAGAGGCTCCAATTTTTAAAAGGCAAAATGTCTAGTCAGGATGCAAAAGCATACCAAGTTGCATGAAGATATCTGGAAGATTCTAGATATATTAAGTAAATAAAAGCGTAACAGTCAGACAAGTTGACTTAAGTATAACTCCATTTGAGGTGGTACAATTATGCTGCAGTCCTGTGGCTTTTATGTTGTAATTTCAGTTTAGTAATTTAATTCATATGAACTGTTCAGAATGTTATAAAAGCACATAAACTAAGTAACAATGCCAAGACAAACCTGTCAAGCCCATGAACAAAGCACTTCTGCACATTGCAAGCCCTTGATTCCAAGACTTGAGGTCAAAGTGGGTCAGAGCTGATTCACCTGTCTGACGTCAGCCTAGCTGCTAAATGCAAAACCAGTTGGCCAAAAAATCTGGGTCAGTAGGGTGTTTTCTGAAGAAACGTCTTCCAATGCTATTGATTGTATATGTCATGATGTTATAGAAACAATTGTTTCATGGTTTCTTTATTTTTTGTATCCACATTCATATTTGATGACACATCAGTATCATTTGTCCAATATTGAAAGGTCCCTATGCCTGGACATTGTATCAAAATTGGTCAAATTCGGATCACAGTTTTCTGAGATAGTGTAAATATATTTCCACTTTTGGTAATGGCAGCCTTATTTGATGGCAGAACAGCATCAATTGTATAAATCTGAAGGCATTAAAGCTATGACACTTTCTGTCAAATTTGTTCAAAGGTTGTTATTGTTACTAACAAAAAGGATTTTTCAGTTTTAATAATGGCAGCCATAGTTGATGGTAACTCTGCATATCTGCATAGAATCGAACATCTTTATCACCAAAATGCTTTCGGTCAAATTTGGTCAATTTCTGCTAAGCAGTTTTCTGAGTAGAGGTTGTTTAAAGTGATTCTTTGTTTTAGTAACTGCAGCCATATTTGAAGATGGGCTGCAATCATTTGTACAAATATGCATGCCATTTATCCCAGGACTTTTCTTTACAGTTTGGTCATAGTGTGTTCAACACTTTTACATAAGTCGTAGTTTACATGTTTTTCTATATTTTGCATCAGTGGCCCTCACTTCCAGGCTGCCTTATGTCAAACTTAGTCAAATTCTGTTGAGTGGTTTTTGTGAAGAAGTTGTTTTAAGGTTTTTATATTTTTAGTCATGGTGGCTATGTTTGATGGTAGATCAGCATCAGTTGCACAAATGTTAACACCCTCTATGCCAGGATGCTTTCTGTCTAATTGGGTTAAATTATGTTGAGGGGTTTTGAGAAGTCATTTAAAGCTGCTTCTATTATTTTGTATTATAACAGGCACATTGGCATCATTTGTAAATATCTGAAAGGTCTTAGTGTCAGGATCATTTATGTTACGTCTGGTACATTATATTCATAGGTATTGGAGAAGAATTTGCTTAAAGTTTTTTGGGGTCTATTTTAGTAATGGTGGCCTTATTTGATTGCAGATTGGAACCATTATGTAAAAATGTGAAAGGTCTTCATGCTAGCTACGGAAAAAACTTATTCTGGCTTATACGTGATATATGCTTGACTTATAGAGGACTTATAGGTCTTATACTTTACTTTAATGAAGTAAGCGAAATGTTAGTCAGTATAAGTGTAATTACAGTATAAGTGTTTCATGCCTCGCCAACATTTCACTTGTAAGTGATATATAAGTCATTTATAGGTCGTATAAGCCTTTATCAGTTGAATATAAGTGGTCATTATCATTTTCTGACTAACAGTGTACTGCAAAATACAGTCTCAAGTCCAAGGTTTACTGCAAAATACAATTCAAGTTCAACAAAGTAAAACTATGATTTTTTCTCAATATTCAGAACTTCCCAACATATTTGTCAATTTCAATGAGTTGTATCACCAACAACAGCAACACACACCCGCACATACACACACACAAAATTTAATAATGCTTTATTTAAAATATTTTAAGATTTTAAAAAATAAAAACAATGAAATAAGACTTCCAATTTTGATGGATCTTACAAACCAAAGCTAAAATAAAGCAACTTGTATGTGTGTAAATTGCAAAATGGGGATATGAGTGAGCATATACAGCTACACATTGCAAACACACCTTGTAAACAAGGACTTTTTCAGCATTCAACAATAAATTATTTCGTATATTTTATTTTAAAACAATATTATTTGGCACCAAACATTCAACTGTGTATATTCTAAAGAAATAATATAAATTAATTTATCGTTGGAGACTAAAATGATTTGACATCGAAAAGTTGTTTCAACGGCAAAAATCCGGAGCACGATAGATTTCCGCGGCGAATGCTATCATAATTTAGACTTGACCATACTTCCGTTTCTGGACTTTAAACCATTGGAAGTCTGCATCGATGAATTTATGTTACGGCAACTTATTCCATATGGCGGTTTGGTTGTATTCGCTCTTTGTGCTTTCCAGTATCATGCGGTATATACAAATATCCTAGGGTTTACATGCTGACTACTGAATTTGGGACAACCTTCATTTACCAGCTGAAGTAAAATGGCCATCGGATTCTGAAAAACTGCCGCGAAACCTGCCTTAAAATTCAATTGAATGGACCTACCTGATGATAACGTATTTTGCGCGAAATGCGCGTTCGAATGAAAAATTGTATTCGTTACTTGGTTCTTCATGGTTATCGCTTATTCGTGTTATTTCAGCTAACAATTTGATACTGAGAACTCTGTTTTAAATGCGGTGGTTTAAATCTGCAGGCAAATGAGTTGGAAATCATTTCACAAATTGTCATTTAAATAGAAATATATGAGGTTTGTATAAGGTCATAACTTATAGGTAGCCATTCACGTTTATATTTCTGATAAAACTTATAACTTTAATTACACAAGGACACAATTTTGATGTCACGGGGGGGGGGGACTTTCTTCAAGCTCAGATTCGTTGAATTCAGCGGGAATTCACTTTTATCTCACGTATACGTGTATTAAGTGAATGACTTATATTTCACTTATAAGCAAAGTATGCTTAACTTAGAAGTGAAATGCCTAAATCACCTATATGTTAGTTATAAGTGACCTATAAGTAAAGAGTATAAGTGACCTATAAGGCACGTATAGGTTTTTGTTCCGTAAGAGAGGATGTTTTGTGCCCAGTATGATTAAATTATGTTGACTGTTTTTTGAGAAGAAGCTGTTTAAAGGTTGTTCTGTTTTAGTAATGGTGATCATATGGTGATCAATTTTGTACAAGCCGGAAAGGTTTCCATTCCATGATGCTTTAAATCAAATGTGATCAAATTCTCTAATGTGGTTCTGGAAAATTCATTTAAAGGTGGATGTTCTATTTTTGGGAATGCATCCATATCTACAGCAGACAAGCATAATTTTTATAAACTTAAAAGGCATTTATGCCAGCTCTTGCCAAGTTTGGCTGTAATCGGTCTGGTCATTTTGAAAAGTTGAAAATAACAATTATTGATGGATGACAAACACGTTTTGATAATTTTGGTAATGGTGACCATATCAGAAGGCAGATTAGAATCATTTGTAAAAACTTTAAAACTCTTCCTATCTGGATGTTTTCTGTCAACTTTGATCAAATTCTGTTGGGCGGTTTTCGAAAAAGTACAATACTTGGTTTTGGGGTTTGAAATAGTTTCCATTTTACACACGTCTTAAAGCTGATCACATATGTATGAACGGTGGGAAAAGATAACTCAATTCATATATGTTGGTACAAAAAGTTACTAAATAACCAACAATTTATATTTACTTTCACGGTTTTACACCTACAAACAAATGTTTAATATCCAGGAATCGAGGTATGATTCACAAACTTGGCAGAATATTGATAGCTCAAGTCGAGAATGCTGTGATTTACTCTATGCACTGGATCAAGATGAAGGCCGTGACATGCTTTACTCAGAACTCTTTGATATACTAGGTAAGCATGACCCACAACAGCATAAAAGAACAAACACACACAGATACTTCACTGATATAACGAAGAAATCCAACTTGCTAGATAGCTACATATATCACAAAGGGATGAAGAGAATTATGAATTATAGTATAAAAAAGACAGTGCCCTTTATCAGGAAATCAAACAAACCTATTTCTCAAAAGCCATGAACCAAAACAAAGACAATGGAACTATATCAATGAAGTATATCCCAAAGACAATCCCTGTTTAAAAACTTAAATGAACATTTGCAACAAATTCCTCTCTAATACGAAGATCGACATTGCTGAACACCTAAACAACAATTTCTGCAATTGTTATAAATATATCAAATACATGACCCCATATCAAGGAATACAGAAATACAAGAATGTGTTTGCTTTAAACTTAAGAACACTCTTTAAAATAAACCTGAGATAACTGAAAGAACAAATGAAGACGTATGGCATCAGCTCAGAATCCCTATATGCAAAAACACACAGGGGTCGATGATATAGGCCCTAAATTGTTAACATTTAGTGGTAGTATAATATATAACTTAATATCACACATTGTAAACTTCAGCCTAAAATATAATAAATGTCCCTTACCCCAAACCAAAATTTGCAAAATTATTTTAGAAACATGTAGCAAATAAAATCAAACGAAACATCATAGATGTATTTAGGTTTATAAAAACTTCACAATTTAACACCATTTTACCGGGGAGATATACTTGTCCAAACATAAATACATACCTCTATGTACCTCTTTAAGATCAGGATCAAACCTATACTTATAACTACAATATTTCTCTCACTATATATTCCACCAGTTTCTCCTTTGCTTTTATGTGTATGCATTAATCAGCTACAACGATGATACGATAATGTACATGTGTGCATGTTATATGAGTCTAAGTGAAATATCTGTGTGACAATAACCCACAAATTAAAACATTCTTTTTTTTCTTTTATAAATACTGTGCACATGTATAAAATATTGTATGCCCCGAGGGTCTCATGGGAGATTAGCTAATTTTTGGCTAAATGCGTTGTACCCTCTGAAAATAAAGTTGTATTACACGGTATTGTCATTATTATTAGTAGCAGTAGAAGTAGTAGTAGCAGCATGTTTGTACAACAATATCCTAATTTTCTTTCCTTTCTCTCCACCCAAAGAAACTTTCTTACTCAAAAATATAAACCCACACACAGTCAATACATGCAATATGAAATTAGTACCAAATATATGGTAAATATATATAAATTATATACCAAATATATACATCATCAATTATCCACATATACCAACATATACATATACTATATTTGTAACACAATATATTGTTTTTATTTAAACTGCGTCTCTGAAGCTACTGGATATAATGATTGTGAAATAAAGAAATAGATCTAGGTGGGCATGCCTAATCTCTATTGGTATTATTTTCAAGTGCAAAATCCTAGAGCATTATAAACTTGGTTTAATTCCACATTCAGCTGTGGAAAATAGTCAGTTGTGTTCAATTTCATGAAATTATGCTTCAACTAAGTTTCAAAGGATTCAAACTTTTACACATATAGTTACCAAACATTGAGCTTTATATTTCTTATTTTTGCTATTTTTACAAGGTAGCTCATCCTTATCTACATTTTCACTAACATGTAAATCACCTTGGCTACCATTATGTCATAATCTTGAGAAACACTTGTATGGAAATCCTCATTCTGTCAGAATGCATCCTTCTCAGCCCACAACTTACAAACATTCCCGTTTAATTTCAGCCCCTTGTGTTGCATGACTGATTTTGATTCCATTTAAAACTGACACGTGATATGCGATGGTAGGTTCAATCTTATCTTGCATGCTACAAGCGCAAGAGTAAATATGAAGATGTTCAACTTCATCAAACTTTGAAAGGGACCTTTATTCCATATGTTTCCTTCTCCTCATAAAGTATAGATGCAGGCTCTTTACCTTTATACGAAGAAGCTGTACATTATTAAGCTCGAATAATAGCTGCTTCTTGTAATTCTGTATAGCTTTGTGTGGGATATTTTATTTGATATATTCAGTACAATAGCAGCATTATGTGATTTGAATCAAAGTCCAGAAAAGGTGGCCGCTATGGTAGAATGCTGTTTACTAGCTCCTGACATATTTCGAAATACAACTATCCAGAGGAAAATATACTAGTTATATGTGCTACCAGCAATTACTTTATGTATTCTTTATGTAAAGAAGAGTTCCAGTACACTCAGAAGGCAACACAAGTTACACAAGCAACACATATCCCAGCTATAAGAAGGAAACCTGCAGCCACACAAATGGATACACATACTAATACCATAGTAACTTTGAAGAACATTATGCTGGATACACAATTATCACAAACAACTCCCATCTCAGTACAAAGGAGTGAAAACATTTGATACACAATTGGGCAACACAATAGCTGCAAATGTTGCTATGATTGATTCAACATCATCATGAGTAAGTGCAATTCCTGTATCCAGTCACTGTACTTCTAAATAAATTCCAGCTCAAAAATTGGCAAGAAAGAAATCGGCCTCAGCAAACTCACCCACCCGAACCCAGCCCCAAATACAAACATCAAAATACCATTAACCAACACAGAGTATAAACAAGCAATAAACCTACAGCAGCAAGCCTCTATACTGAAAGGAATAAAGCCCAGTAAACTTGACCAAACATATGTGAGGAACTCCGAGGGGCAAAAATCAATAGAATGATCAATTTCATCTCAAATATGGATATATCTAGTCACTCTGCTATAGTATTGCAAGTGGGAGGAAATGGTGTGAGTTTCGGACACTACGTAAACCAAATTCAAGAAGAGTTTGGAAACCTATGTTATTCTCTTCCCTCATATGCCAATACTGGGAGCAACAAATGTATATCTGGACTTCTCCCTCGTACAGATGCCGATGTAGAACCTGTAAACTCCATGTTGATAAACCTGTGTGAGAACTGTCAATCTTTATTATGTTCAACAATATGATTCGTACTTAACACTGAACAGAAATAACATAAATAACCTACTGTTTCACAAAGATACCGTTCATTTGAGTCCACAACGGACAGCACAGTATCTCAGAAATCTCAACCATTGGCATCTTGAAATCCACCAAGGCTGACTGTTGCAACTACTGTGAAGAACAGGGCCATGTATCTGATGTATGTCGCCATGGGAAGATGATTCGATGCTACTCGTGTAACATGTTTGGACAAACACAAAGCCATTGTTCTTACTTTAGCGGGTATAAGGAATGTGGCAAAGAAGAAATAGCCCACTTGTCTAATACTACACCCGGGAAACTTAAATATTTAAATGCTGGTGCTGCTTTAGTGACTAGCTGCTGGGGTCATTACTGCATCTGGTTTTGGGGGATGTTGCTGCTGCAAAATGATAACATTTAGCTGATGCTTTGCGGATATGGGACAATTATTTTAGTTATTTCCTTATAACTGACTGATTTTATATACTAAAATCATGCATATATAAAAACTATAACTGCCTTTTGTCTGAGTAATTCTTTTATCCCACTGATTTTCACAAGATTGATAAGAAAATCCATGAATTGAACACAGAGCACACTAGTTGTAACACTAAAATTTGACTGTCCTTATTTTACACACACACACACACACACACACACACACACACACACACACACACACATATATATATATATATATATATATAGTTATTTACAGATGTTTAATAGGTCATTATGTTGTACTAGTTCAGAAGTTGCTGTTGGTGATATTTGTAAAAGCAGTTGTGTTTTACACAAAGATGAACACCACACTGCATGCACATTATGGACACCTCATGCTGCCTTTATTCTTTCAAACATTGTCGGGCTTCTCTTTCATATATTTTGCTACATAGGTGTTAGTTTCAGCTAAAATGTTTTCATTTAATACCCGATGACAGTAATGCAAGAAGAAATCTATATATTTTTTCCCTCTCACCCAAAACAAAAGTAGGACATGCGCTTTCAGTGAACTAGGTGACTTGCGAAGTTGCGGAGCATATGGCGCTCTTATCTACAGTGCACTGTCTTCATCATCTGATTCTTTCTCAATTTCTGACAGACTGGACAAAGACAATAATTAAATGTCACTGTCAAAAATTCCTAAATCAATATCATCAATTTCGTCCTCTGAAAGACCTGGAAATAAGTAGTATAAGTCAATTTTTCAACTATCAACAACTGCATGTATTAACTATGACGTGGTAGAAAATTCCAGACCATTTCCATGTTTATTAGCCATATTTAGTATATGACGTCTTTCACAGCAAGAACCATCATTTGTTAGCTTTATTTTGATTGGTTCAATGCACTTTTTACCGCCCATTATTGACGAATAAGATCGTTTGTAACCTCCACATACAGAGCGGATCTATCCGTCACTGAGGTCTAGGACACATAACCAGAATGCAGATATATCTGCTATGGCAGATAGCTGTACCTGTTTACAAGCTGATGTATTAGTCACTGCGGAGGCAAGGCACATGTATGCAGCGGATATAAACGTCAGTCGTAGTTATTAATAATTATGCAAATAGTTACAGAACTAGATTTAATCCCTTATTAGATGTATGTGAAGACTGAATTATTTCCACGTGAAATAGTGTCATTAGATTACCATGATGAGCCAAGTAATAATTATTCAACGAACAAGAAAAAAAGCTTTTGCAGTATAACGCATATTTTGCTCATACTGTATCGTCTCTATAATTTTCGTGAATTATGTGACACTGCTGATGTTACTTCTCCCTCTGGGGCTCCTCAAAAGTCTAATATGTCAGTCTTCTTGTACATATGTAAATCAGTCTCACATTAAACATTGTGATGCATCCAACTCTACTACATGTGGTCAAGGTACAACATATGAGTCTTGTATGGCATGTTCTTCATATGTTTATGTAAATAATTTTCCGTGATCAAAAATAATTAGATAAGTCTAACAACATTACATTGCATTACTGTCATATCTAAAAATTAATCCTATGATAAAAACTGTCCTGTATTTTGCCTGCTTAAAAGAGGTCTTGAAGTAGTCAACCTTATATCCAATATATCCTCCCTAAGCTGAACGAGATACAATTAATGCTACAGCAAACTAGATCAGTACATATTCTGGGTCTGTGTGGAACCTTTCTCTATGATGATACCGATGATTTTGGTCTCCGAATACAAGGGTTCAACTTGAAAGAAAGGATAGGGTATCTACGTGGGTGGAGGTGTTCTTCTCTATGTAAACAGTTCCATAAGTTATATCAGATGTGTCGATGTAGATAATAATGGAGTGGAGAGCATCTGGATTGAAGCATCGCTTGCCGAGTCCAAGCCAATACTCCTATGTTCAGTTTACAGGCCACCTAGTTGTACAGCTGATTGGATTGAGAGATTTGAGGAGCAAATTCAGAAATCCCTACTAAAGGAATATTTAGAAGCTATTATATTAGGCGACTCTAACATTGACTACATGAAAACTCCAAATTAAAATGGATAAGAAACTTTGAAACTTGCAGTTTTACCGAAATAAATAACACTCCAACTAGAGTAACAAATAAAAGCGCTAATATCATTGATCATGTTTGTACTAATAAACCTGAAAACATAAGTGAAATTAATGTGCTAGTGTATGCACTGAGTGACCACTATCGGGTCTCTTTAACCAGACATGTTCCCAGATTGTTTAAAAATGGTCACCGCATTGAAATACAATACAGGGACTTTAAATAGTTTGATGAGGGAAAGTTCTTAAATGATTTAATTTGCAAACCCTTCCACTCAGTTAGCAATATAGCTGTTGTCAACACTGTTTTAGAAACATGGTATCAATTATTTAATACAGTCACAGACAAGCATACCCAAATTGAAACAAAAAGGGTTATTCACCAAATTGCACCCAAGTGAATTACTCCTGACATCAATGAGTTTAGGCACCTAAGGGATAAATTCCACAAACAAAAGACGTAAACAAACTATAGAAAATGGAGGAATAAAAGTACCTGGTTGATAATGCAAAAGAAGAAAAGTATCAACTTGATATTGATGAAAGTAAGGGTATCAAGACATCGTGGAAGCATCTAAAAGAGCTGAACCCATCTAAATACAGTTGTTTCCCCTAGACTTATGCAAAGTGATGACATAGCAATATCTTTACAAGATATTGCTTAAATGTTCAATAATTTATTCACAAGCAGCTCCAGTAAATGTAGTCAGAATCAGACTTACACCCCAGTTGAGCTTGATACACTTGTATCTTTTGTATGAGCTAAAATACCTGATGACAAGTATTTTTCATTAGCTAATGTTAGAGAAGATGAGGTTTTTGATATGCCAAATAAGGTGGCTATTAATAAATCGTCTGGACTGGATGGTATTGGTCCACGAATTCTTAAAATTGCTGCACCAGTAAGAACAAAGTCATTATAAATTGAAGTATAATGATTGGTAACTTTCCAGATACTTCGAAATATGCAAAGGTTACACATATCTCTAAGAAAGGTGAAAAGGAAGATCCAGGGAACTACAGAACAATATCCCTTCTACCTATATTGTCAAAATTATTTGAAAAGCAAGTAGCTATGCAGGTCTGTGCATTTTTTTTAAAAGGATTTAGAAAATATCACTCATGCCAATCAGAAATCACAAAATGAATATATATTTGGCTACAAGAAATACATACTGGTTCTTTGACTGGGATTGTTTTTCTTGACATCAAGAAAGCCTTTGATCTAGTTGATCATGAAAATCTGCTGCAAAAGTTGTACTGTTACATGTTTGATAATTCTTCTTTAAACTGATTTAGACTATATCTAAACCAAACGTCTCAAATAGTAACCCTTTGTAATGTGTTTGCTCACAAACTCGCACTATTCATTCAGGGGTCCATCAAAACTTTGTTTTATGCCCTCTCCCCTTTCCTATTTATGTAAACGATCTCCCATTAAATACTGAATCCACAAATACAGATTTGTTTGCAGATGATGCAACCTTGTATACATCTAGTTATGATACTGAAGTTATCCAAACAAGATTAGACTCCGAACTGATTCGAATTCAAAGTTGGGCATAACAAAATAAGATGGTAATTAATGAAGGTAAAATAAAATGTACGATGTTGGCGACTTGTACACAAACTACATAAGTTGGAGAACCCAGAATTATCCCTTACAATAAATAATCGTCAGTTAGAAAATGTCAAACATGACAAGCTTGTAGGTGTGTCTGTAGATAATAATGTACAATGGGATGGCCATACTGACGAGTTTTGTAAAGCAGTTATCCAAAATTGCCCCACTTAAAAGAATCAAGAAATATTTACCTACAGAAACTCGCATTCTTTACTACAATTCATATATTCTTCCAACAGTGGATTATTTTTCAACTGGATGGGGAAACTGTGTCAACTCTCAGCTTGACAGAATCTATAAACTTCAGAAAAGGACAGCGCACATTATGTTAGATGCATCTATTATTTATTCATCAAAAGCATTGTTTACAGAACTAAATTGGTTTACAATATATGAAAGAATTCATTTTCACAAGACAGTACTTGTAAGTAAATGGCTACATGGAGCTGCACCAGAGTATATTCAAGATTTATTCAGGCCTTATTCAACACATTACCAGTTGAGATCAACAGCACATGGAAACCTTCAGCCACCAAAACCAAGAACAGTGCAGTTTAAGAAAAGTTTCCAATACTCTGGTACAGTTCTGTGGAACAAGCTTCCACTGCATACAAAATCTGCTGAAAATATTACAGTATTTAAGAAGGGATATCATTTGTATGTATGTGTTTCTAATAGATTACAATATAATTTAGCATATATAATACTAAAGACATGTTAAAATAAATACTAATTACTATTATCTTTCGTATGATGCAGATTCTTATATTTTTCATAAGAGGGTCTCAAGGGAGAATGTTCCTTGACTAAATATATTATTATTATTATTATTATTATTATTATTATTATTATTATTATTATTATTAATAGTAGTAGTATTATAGCCTGTGCCATGTATATAAGGTAGTTTTGAACCAAAGTTTCGGCAAATGTTTTTAGTACGGCTGTTATATCTTTCGTTGATACCATGCATCATTCAGTATATATGTATATAAAAAAACTAAAGTGGCTACCTAGTACACTAAGGTGGATATGAGATAAATTCAGTTGGTAAAGGTACATGATTCTAGTCTTCAAGTAAATGCAAAATCTACAATACTGTGTATCATGCTAAAATAATTGCAAAGTGTATGTAAAGAATATCTGTCCAAAAATAGCCAGTAGATTTGGATTTTTCTTTTAGCGGTTGGCTATAATCATGTCAGAAAGCAGGTCACATTTGTTTTCGCTCAGTATGAAATGTAACACTATTCAGCACATGGGCAGGACACATCTCATGGTATCCCAAAAGTGTTATGACAAAATAAAATGTATGTTTATCATCACAGAGGCAGTTAATATATGAAATTCAGAAAAAAGTAATCACAAATGTCCACACTTATATCTTTATGTCATCTTCTGTTTCACCCTTCAACCTCCATTATGAGAGCTGCATCCAGAAACCAAACACCGTCGTTGTTATATACCTACTCTAGAGAAAGACCATACCAAATCTCAAAGTTTCTTCTCATTCAGTGTAGATGCGGTTCCAAGAAGAGTACATAGTATCTATAATAATGAACTCAGACACCCAACCTCTACTCCCTTGGGCTGTACCAAGATTCCAAAACTTACATTTAATTTTCATTGTGAAACATTATGCAAAATATGATATCCCTCTGTTAGTCAAAATAGATGGAACTCAGCTTAAGAGGAAATATGCAACAGATGTATAGACACATGGATAGCTGTATTGCAATAAATCTGCAAAAGTGCTGACATAATCAGTCCAAAGGACAATATTGTTTATTAGTTTTTGTAATTTCTAATATTATCATTTTTAATGCATACCACTTCACACGCATGGATGTCAGTGCTGTTAACATTGTTATACATGTCTGTATCGTGGTAGGAAGATGTATTGCTATGGTCACTATCATGAATAGACCATGAACATCCGTGATCAAAGTCTGTATTTGTCCATGGTCTGTTTACGGTACTATAACAGCACATATTAATGTAAAAAAAACCTGGGTAGCCAAATTTAACATCTTGTTACTGCATTTTGCCATCTTCTGACAATTGCACTTTATAAAATCTTGCTTAATTCTAATTGATGTATGTGTTGGTGATATGGTTGTAATAATAAAGAATACTTAAAAATGTCCACTCACCTTTCATTAGGCTCTAAAGGTGTACCTGGAATTAAATATATTTGGTTTGTCAAATTGGATTAACAAGCTATTAAACCCAGCTGTCATTCCTAGCTATACTTTTTATACAGCTGGACTATGGGGATTTAAAATTACATGTTTGCATGTATGGTACTTTTCATAGAAAAAAACAATATAATAACATTTACAAATTAGGAATGTGTTCATGGAATATCGATGATCCACCACAGTGCCTGAAATGTCTTAAAACAAAAGTTAGCCAATGTGTTATCAACCGACAGATGGACAGAAAAGGGTAACACTATATGCCCCAACTGCTGTGACGGGGCAGACAAACACCAATAATAACTACAATGAGACTTAATTGTTTGACTCCTTTATTCCAAAACAGATCTCATCTCCCGTCTAATGTTAGTTTATTGCAAGTGTCTTATAAGTTCATAACAAATTTATTGTTAGTTGTTTGAAAGGTAATTTGTCCACTACTTCAGAGTGATCTCGCATGTAAGTCTTTCTCTGACTGATTCTTTTTTTCAAGTTTCACAAGTTTATTTAAATCAAAGCATCTACATCCTTTAAATGTCACAACACGTGATATATATGCATTACATGTTCACGGAAATATACTCATACCAGTATAGTACATCGTACTCTCTCTGTCTCTGTCTCTATCTGGCTGTCTGTATCTCTCTGTCTCTATCTGTCTCTGTCTGTCTGTCTGTCTCTCTCTATCACACACACACACACAGAATACCAATAATACGTTGACAATGTAGGATAAATAGGTACAGTGGCCACTGATACATCACAGCATATGGTGTCAAGAAGTATGAAACAGGGAAATTAGGTAGATACAAGCATATGTGGTACAGTGTGTACCATTATATGTCATTTTAAAGTACTGATTATTATATGTCCATGTAAGCCATTTAGAGGGTATTAATACAGAGTATCTGGGATAAGAATGTATCCACTACAGATGCAACTGAATATAACCTTTTCGATAATCATAACATGTTGTTTATTTATTTACTTTTTAAAAATTTATTTTTAAAGTTCCTTAAAACCCACAAAAACATAATGGTGAAACTCAACAATGCTTAACTCATACTCCGACATATACAAGTGAAGCACATCTCAGGTTAGTTAGTAGCAAACATAATTATGTGTAGCCTAGCTACTATATCAATAGAAAGTTGTAACAATTCTAGATATTTTATTTTCTTTTTTAGGTATTAGTCAATATTCACCATTGTAAGCAATTGTAGAGGTACATTGGGCGTTGTGGATTTTTATGACTGGGATAAGTCAGCCCTCCTATACCCCATGACTTTAGTATTTTTCATCTCGATCGTCACATATTAGTGTATGCGCGGTTGGGTTTACAAAATATAATTTCCAGCGGGTAATCGCTACGATTTATGTTATCAAACTCGCGACGAGAATTTTTTCCAGCGTGCGGGGCAATCACCACGATTTACGCTATCAAGGTCGCTACGGGAATTTCCCAGCTAGCGTATGCAATACAAGCACAGCTGCGCCGATTTCAATGCCGCAGACAGGCCTAGATCATTGCTTACAACTATGCTACTGTGAAGCCACAATTACTGATCGCCACCGACTGTGTACAATATTTTGCTGTTATTATTTTCTCTGCAGCAGAAAATATTTTCTCCACAGTTGAGTTCGACTGATATTATTCACAGCTGAATATTTTATACAAGGGTGTAGTCAGCGAATATATTTTCGCCTACAGAAAATATATTAATTATACCAACTGCCGCAGAGAATATTTTTATATTAGACATTTACCCCGGTGTATATATATATATATATATATATATATATATATATATATATATATATATATATATATATATATATATATATATATATATATATATATGAATGGTGAAAAATTCACGGATCGACGCATACAATATTCTACAAGAATTTATGACAATATCCGAGTCTTGAATTAATCTACCAAACCAGTGGAGTGTGAGAAATGCCACAAACAAGATTAAGACGTTGTTTTGCTTAAATAAGAGGCTCAAAAAGAGTATGTATAATTTTTAAAACACGTATCCTGAGCATCTTGATAAATTAATCAACTTAGGAGTGATCTTGGAACAACAACGATGTGTACTTGGTCAAGCTTATGAGAAAAAGTCTGAGAAAAAACATTTTTTGACATCGTACAAGCAAAAATAAAATCACTGCCGTTGAGTAGATCACCTAGTACAGACAGCGAAACGAGTAAATAATATAATAATAATGACCTTGAAACATCAAGCCAATATAAATATAAATATAACGATGAATAAGAACACACACGCCTGAAGTTATGTACGAGATTATTCGAAAATATAGATGATTATATCGATGAAAACACAGATAATTATGCATATTACATAATACAATTTTTAAACATGTAAGAAGTTAAATGGCATTAGGACGAAATCAATGCAAAGGTGTATACCTTGGAAAACATGAACTCGGCGGCAGAACATGCCATTAAGAATACTGTAAATCTTATTTGCTCCCGTTACCTGTTGGTCCGGGTTCTCGACCATGTATTCGATGTTGTATCGGAGTAAAGTCTCGCAATCAGCTTTGCCGACCATGCGGATCTCGAGTATTATCGCGCACGCCGTCATAGATTCTCCTGCGCAACAGCAGCGAAACCAATTGCGGAAATACCTAACGCTAACACCCCTGACCACGTTGTTAAAACGATACAGAATTAAATGAAATAATAAGCAGGATTGAGGCAATTGCCGTTACCAAGCTTGGTAATGTAGACATTCTTTAAAAAAATTATTAACGGAATTCACAATTAGACAAAGATTTTCCCTTATATAATAGTATGCCGACTGTGATTCAACTAAAACAACTCGCGCAACAGCGTGGATACGAATATCAAACCGTATGGGAAAAGCGGACATACTTACGCAATTAGGACTCCTAACTGAACTACAACCGCAATAACCAGTTACCACAGAAGCAACGGTACAACAACTGAGACAATTCGCGCGCGTGCGTAACATACCAATACCGAGAGGTACAAGAGCTTAAACTAGGGGGCTTCTTGTTCGTAAACATCCGTAGCAGCCTAAGCATTGATAACAGCCGCGGTACGACAGCGGTCTTTTGCATGAACATAATCGACTGCCTCAGTGGCAATAGCGGCTGCGACGCGTCGACGCTTTCGTTCATCATGAACTATATTTACAATTATGTAGATTAGCGTGCGATTATTCCGAACACGTACGCGCCCTGCAAACATATTATAAAACTGTTATCAAATATTCGCCCGGAAGTCGTATCGATGCTACAACCTCCGGAGTTAAAGATGATATCGCTGTCCATGCGCATTTGACTATGGCACTTATTCACAAGTCATCAGACATGGACGGATTTAAAACCCAAACCCGGTGGCTACATGGTGGTCCACTTATAATGACGAAACACAAAGATGCCAATGCTATCAATGAAGCAATGGATAAAGGTACTGAAAAGATCTCCACACGTTGGAAGAATCCACCATCACCGGTTCGGGATAGACTCTTGACAGATTTACGGAAGTTCAACTGCATAATTCCTCGTAAGAATCATTTCGCGGATCGAGTTTTTTTTCCAATGCCAGACATTGTTCCGCCGCGGTCGGTAAGAAATGTAAAAAAAAACAATGCATGTTTCAAATCGGCACTCTTATCCAAGTTACATCCCGCCCGTGACAATTCAGATGAGCCGCGAGAATACAAACAATATCTGAACAAACTCAATTTTTGTGACATTGAATTTCCGGTGAAGGCTACCAAGACGATACTAAACATGTTTGAAGGACTTAATCCCAGTATCGCTGTTAATGTGTTCACTTGGACAAAAACTTTTCTCCGCTTGTGTTATCCCCACATGTGCGAAACAAAACTTCACATGGGAAGACAGAGATTGATCTGCTGTTGATAGCGGGCATGAAAGGTTCAGAGTCGGTATCTCATTACGTATGCAGATAGAATTTTTCACGACTGCTTAACCTACACAGTACGCACCACGGTAAAAAGTGTCCATCCAGATGTTGCCTGCATTTATTTAACTCCCAACGAACATGACTTTTACTGTGGTTGAATCAGTAACAAACTTCAGCGTACAATTATGCCAGAACGCGGTAAAACATTTTAAAATTTACGGCGATGCAACCAAAGATGAAAGTACCGTACATCATTTATGCTGACTTTGAATGTATTAATGTTCTAGTGAACGCTCCTGATGTTAAGGCAAATACAACACAAGTTGCAGAACAAATCCCATGCGGGGTTTACTACATTGCTGTCCGATGCAACGGAGCAGTGGAGCCACCAATATTATATCGTTGCCAAAACTCGGTTTAGTTGTTTCTTAAGTCGCTCGAAGTTACCAGGAAATGGATCTGTGAACAGATCGATTCGCCCGAAGACATGATCATGACCGGTGATAGTATTGATAAGTTTATCGCGAACAACGATAGCTGGGTCTGCGGTGGTGCTCAGTTTGACTGATGTGAAAATTCGTGATCGCTGCCATATCACAGGCGTGTACAGAGGAGCCGCAAACAACGCAGGCAATCTACAGCTGCGGATTAGCTCAAATCAAATATATGTGGTGTTTCTAATCTGCGAGGATATGATGGCCACCTGATTATGCAGGCAATCACAACAGCATCGAATGAGCCCATAAGCGTCATCCCCAACAACATGGAAAAATACATGGCGATTAGACTGGGTCAGTTGCAGTTCATTAATTCGCTGCAGATTTTGAACTCCAGCTTGGACAAGCTAGTTAGCAGCCTTGCGTTGAAAGCTTCCAAATAGCAAGTCGATATGGTGCCACCGCTGACAAATTAAAGTTGAAAACATGAAAAGGAGTGTTCCCATACCAGTGCATGATTGAATGGGAAACGTTTGCCGAAACTCAGTTACCACCGATAGAGGCATTCCGTTCGTCGTTGTATCGCAAATGGATTTATTTTCACCAACGACTACGCACATGCAAACGCGATTTGGTCCGCATTGGAATGTAAAACCTCGGTGACTACCACAATTTATATTTGTTCCCTGATGTGTTGCTGCTAGCGGATGTCTTTGAAGCGTTTCGCAATACCGCCATGAGTGAGTACAAGCTCGATCCCACGCGCTATTTCATGTCACCGGAAATGGCCTCGGATGCGTTGGTTTTGAAAACCAAGATCGAGTTGGAACTGCTCATTGATACTGGCATGTATATATTTGTTGAGCGCTCACTTCGAGGTGAAATGTTATGGTGAGTCATCGATACGCACGCTCGAACAACCCGAGAGTGGACGGATATGACCCAGCTGTCTCAAACAGTTACATCATGTATCTTAACATCAACAATTGTTATGATTCGGCAATGATGCAGCCCCTGCCTGTTGGTGAGTTTTCGTTGATAGATCCCGACATGAAATCAAACGGACAAGATCACACCAGCAACAGCGACAACGGATACTTCTTTGAAGTTGACTTGGAATACCCAGAAGAGTTTCATCAAGCTCACAAAGACTACCCGCAGGCACCTGAAGAACTGTCGGTGCCCCGCGAACGGCTGTCCCTGTATCAGTGATCGTGAAAGAATCCAGACGCAAGTTTACCGAATGCATCAAACTTGTTCCAAGTCTTCGGCCGAAAACCAACTATGTAGATCACGTACGAAGCCTGCAGTTGTATCTGCGATTGGGAATGCGTGTAAGCACAATTCATCCAGTGCTTTTATTTCACCAACATGCTTGGATTACTCTTTATATCCAGATGAATACGAATCTGCGAATTGAATGATAAAAGTGATTTTTAAAAAGAATTTTTAAAATTAATGAACAATTCCGTGTACGGCGAGACGAGGGAGAATTTACGAAAACGAACTCCCGTTGACCTTGTCCTTGATACGGAACAAGACCCGGCATTCGAATCCCGAATGATCTTTGATCGTGGACTCATTGCCGTACATAGTAAAAAATCGAAACTGAAGCTGACAAGGACTATATACGTTGACGCGTCCTTGCTTGATCTTTCAAGGCTGCTCATGCAGGAATTTTACTATGACAAAATTAAACCAATTTACCGGAATCATGTTAAGATGCTTTTACATCGACACAGACTTGCGGCTGATGCATATAACCAAGGACGATGTGTACGCGGATATCGCATCGGACATACTTGTAAACGAATTTGACAACAGGGATTATCCGAAAGAATACCAGTTTTTTAGCAACACTAACAAAACAGTTGTTGGAAAATTCAAAGATGGATGTGCAAGTGATCATATCGAAAAATACGTGGGACTGCGCCCCAGATGTAATCGATTGTGTACAGATCCGAAAACAAAAAGAGGGCAAAAGGAGTTCAGTTCCGGGGTTTATTGTGAAAATGGATCTCACACACCCGATGTATAAGGAACGTCTTCGCGCGCGACGCAAATTCACACATACAGCGAACATGACAAGGAGTAAACAACACCACATGAGTGTATACTAATGGACCAAGGCCACTTTGTCACCGCTTAATACCAAACGATGGATATTTCCCGACGGAATTACCACTTACGCGTTTGAACATCATGCGATGTTAATCCGCTTACGATTGACACACTGGAGTAAAATATATCATGGTGTCAATTCTATGTTTGCGGGAACGACTTGTAATTCATATCGCACAAATGTTCTACCGGGAGGCTTTGTTTATTGCTCATCCACAGGCGCCAAATGATAACGTGTTGGTTGCCTTGGAAAATCAATCCGGGTCGAGATTGTAAATACATCGACGGACCATATCGGGTCAGTAGCACAACGTTGTTTACCTTCTAACGCCCCAGGTGCATACAGATACTGAGCACAATTGTTTCCGAGTGATTCTAACGATGGTAGTTATGAAACTGATTTTACAACAGTGACAGTTGCTCTCCGAATTGTATCAGTGGGTTTTAATCCAACAGCGCGTGTGATTTCATTATTCAACACTGTTATGACTGAGCGAAGCCGTGTTACCCACTCACGAGAACGCTCTGCGGTCCGAGATCTCGCTTTAAGATTCATCAATAATTCATGCGCGGACTGATGTCCGAATAATCGCTCCGCAAGTGTACGATAAAATCGTACTACAATACCTTGGTCACGATGTACGCCGACATGTCCAACACGAACCCGCACATGGTGTTTTGTCAACAACGCAGCAACGGATCTGATACATTCTTTACCTGGATCCACTTGTAATAACTGTGGCCATGTTAACGGTCCTCGTGCATAAACACGTTTAAGCGCATCTGCGACACCAGCCGAATCTTTGGACGTCAAGGGTCCGCTTCTTTGTATCTGCTAGCGATATATAAGACGGTTAGCGCGTATTTATAAGTATACCCGCATACCCGATCATATAGAAGAAATAAAAGATCTGTCTGGTGAACTTCGTTAGGTGTTTGGACATCAAACCAACCACGTGAAATCTTTCTTGGCGCTAGTAGTTAAATTTGCCACAACGCTTGTTTACCGAACCATGCTCGACCAATAACATGGTTAACCGCTGGCGAGTTTGCTAACTTTTCAACAGCGGATTAACCTTTCCAATACCAGCGAGGGCTGTAATATATTTTCGATAATGTCCGTCCAGCAACTATCTATGTTTTGTTTATTATATCAATATATTTTAGCTCCAATAAGTGGAACCCAGTGGACATTGTTCACCACCCAAAACAATCTTAGCCTTCGTACCTTCTTTGATGATCCATCTAGCAATTCTTTCTTCAAGTGTAGGAGAGAAAGCAGAGCATCCCGCAATCCCGTCATGGATGAGATCCACATCCGCACGTTGATGTTCACGGATATCGTTTGATGCTGTATAAGTAAGATCATGCTGGTAACATGCAGCATCGACGGGGTTTATGGATGATTCCTCCGGCGCTAGTCGATTGCTAAAATCAAGTCGTATATCCAGCCGTGTTCCAGGCCCACAGTAATTGTATCAGAGAATATGCTTTTCACCAGGATATTTACTCCATGGTGTCGGGGTTGTTTCGCTAACGCAGCAGCGACATCTGAGTCGATAACTTTTTTTAGACCTGGACCCAGATGGTCTCGCGCGTGAGATGCATTTGTGTCCGCCAATGGAACTGAAACTGAGATGGCTTTGCGATTCCACCCACACATGTAAACTTCTTTGCTCCACATCGAATACAAGTTCCAGCGATCGCTGATTTACCATTACGTGCTTGAACTCGAGTTGGATTCGCATTACGTGCTTTTTGCACGGTATCAGACACAATATGAAGACATGATTGTATTATACAACAATTGTGTTGGCATTTAACATGGCATCACGGAAAAGGAAAAGCACCGAAGATGCCAAAACTCTGAAAAGCTCTGCGCTGCGAAAAATCACAGATTTTTCTATCATTGACTTTTCCTCACAGGCAGCGCCCAAACCGTCCAAGCACGGCGATATGTTTCCAAAGTCGGTTCATGCGTTGTTCATTGGTCCGGCTTGGTCAGGGAAAACAAAACTGACGTTGAATATGATATTGTGATGGTTGACGGGGGATCGGTTGTTAGTGATTGCGCCGTCGGCTGACGATCAGCTGTGTTACGACATATTCTAAGATTTTTGCGGGCGAGCTTTGCGTCGTCGTTGGGTTGTAAAGTCGCCGCCTCCACGGTCGTTTTTTTGTTCCACAATCGATGAAGTACCTATCATTGATGACATTGATCCGAGTGAGAATAATCTTGTTGTGTACGATGACTTAATGCTGGAAAACCAAATCAATCTCACGCGAATATTTTCCCGAGGTCGACATAAAAACACCGATGTGATCTATTTAACACAAGGGTATGCACACATGCCTAAAGTAATCCGAGAAAACTGTAATATGCCGATGATATTTCGTGGTAATGACGCACGTGGTCTTGCAAGCATTCACTGGACTTGGTGTGCCGCCGACCACTCGTGGGTGGAATTTCGAAATATATTTGCGAATGCAACCTCGAACCCGTATAGTTTCCTCACTATTGACTTGACTGGTGGACCCGGACAATGTCGAACCAGTTTGGATAAAGCAATTTAACAAGCACGGTAAATATATAAAATGTTGAAAACCAAGAAAGTTCCGCCGAAGAAAGCGCCGCTTTCCGCCAGTGATACCATAGTTGAATATGGGAAGCGATGCAGTCAAGCTGCCCGCTAACACCAGAAACTGTTTCGCGATGTTATAGCCGACCTCAAATGTGTCAAAGATAGGTTACAGTCGTGACAAACTGCACAGGAAGACCTCACAGCGGGCTTCGAGCAAACGTTTGCACCGCTGATTAAACCAACAAAGGAAACCGCGGAACCCGTGACAGCGATGATAGGAACAGAAGAAAAACGGGGTCCAATTCATATGATATCCAAACGCGCGAAATATATCAATGCACCCACGGAACAAACCGCGGCGGCCATGAAACTCTTACCAGAGCAAATCCATGAAGGATTAGATGAAACCATAGCGGAAATGGCAAAAGTCATCGAAGGTGATGAAGAGACAACTGTGAGTTTTCAAGAAGACGAACCACCACCCGAGTACAAGTCAGACTTGCCAAAACAATTTCGAAAATTTAATGAGCGGGCACGCAATCAGATCTTCAACCCGAGCGAGCTTGTGATTTTCCAAGATCAAACTGGAAAACTGAAAACATCTAACGTGGACATTAACGACGTTGTTGTGAAGCTGCGAGGCGCTGTTGCGCAAAACCTGGCCATGATCAGTGAAAACGGGGTAATCAGACAATCTGGTACATCGATTGAGTTTATCACAGACTATGTTGATAATACTGCTGCTACAACAAAACAATACATGGATGAACAGATCGAAAACGTGCCTTTGCCATAACGCGTAGTAACATCATGGTGTAGATTCAGTGGAATATTAACCAAAGAAGGATCTGAAAAATATGATGGTATTGAAAATGGTCAACTTCTTTTTGTTACTGTTGGATATGGTTTTGTTACACCTAATCATAATATCTTAAAGGTGCGTGAGTCTGGATCGTATTTGTTTATTATAAACGGATATAGTGATTTATGGGGTTTAATGACAATAGTTGTAAATAAGTCTCTGCATCGACCATTAACGGCACGCCTTACAGACGGAAATGTTTCATATATACGATATTAATATCATTAGTCGCCAGAGATGAAATTCAGTTCAAGGACTCAACATCTATCCGGAAGGCAAATAACCGTCATTGGCTTTTATGTTTAAGATTATCATTCCATATAAGCGATGGATTCTGGTGATAAGGTTGCGGAATTTACCGAAGGGGTGTTGGATCGGCTTACATCGATAGTGATTTTGTTCTACTTGTCGACGAATATCTGCTTCAAACTGGTGTTACCAGACCCTCGTATACCCTCAATATAACCTACGCAAGGGTAAGATATACATTGATAGTTGGGACCACCTGCCTGATGTACCAATACCAACTCGAAGCCAGCATTGAATCATTGCATTAGAACTTAAAAATACCCGATCGTTGACTACACCGCCAAGTGTAAAAATATCCAGTGATTGTTTATACAACTATGAAGTGGGATTCACCGCTGAATCCATCCCAGTTACATTCCCCAAAGAATATGTTAAACCGACACTGACTCAACCGTGGAGAGGACAATCGCGACTGTTATTTAACAAGGACGCACTTGTCCGTGTAACAATTCTTGGGCAAAGACGAATACAATCGTTTCAGACATCAACCAAGGGCGTAATCAATATGGTTATATATGAACGTGGTGTCGTACATCCAGAACGCACAATTGCTCGAGATTTAAGTATTCAACAGGTAGATATCTTTATAATTGCACGGAGGTTGTGCCACTATATACGGGTAATTGGTTAGAAGTGCGTGTGAGTTTTGCACCTGAACAAGGCATAGTTGTTGAGCAATTTTACTACGCAATTGTATTATTAATATAAGAATTATAATGAATCCTTAATGTTACCGACGCGAAAAAATAATTCGAAGCGGAACTGCAACTGCGAGATGAGATCATTAAGAGAACCGCTTTGCTCGTGAAATACAAACGCGTGTGTGTATTCGTTGATGCTATTTGCGGAATCATCGTGGCAGCAAGTGTTGGCCTTAGCTTGGAGGGAATCACGATCACGACAACTATTATAAGTGCACCAATCGGGATTCTTGGTTTGGCCATATCGATAGAAACCGGTTTTGCAGGCGGTTCCAGTAAAATTATTTCGTTACGGCTGCATTCGCGAATACATATCTAATCAAAACTTCTCGTGGCAGCATAAAGAAGTCTCAATGCAATTGCGAAGCTGTACTCGGTGGCTATCGAAGATAAAATCATTAGCACGGCCGAGTTCGAGACCGTGTTGGAGGAAATGGAAATCCACAGGCAAACTCCGAGTATCAATACGGAAATAGGGCGTTAGCCACTAAAACAGTAGCGGATGTACAGGTATTGGTAAGTAACCCTCAATAAAAATCGATGTGCTAACTGGGAAATTCCCGTAGCGACCTTGATAGTATAAATCCTGGTGATTGCCTCGCACACTGAGGAAAATTCCCGTCGCGACTTTGATAATATAAATCGCAGCGATTACACGCTGGAAACTATATTTTGTAAATCCAACCGCGCATGCACTAATATGCGACGATTGAGATAACAAATACTAAAGTCATGGTGTATACAAGGGCTGACTTATCACAGTAATACAAATCCAACACGTATACTGTACCTCGACTGCAATATTGATATTGATACTACTTATAAACTAACATCTCCTGTGTAACTTTTTAAATATGCCTGTCTAGGAACAGGCTGTATTCATCAAAAGTGCTTTCTCAGGTATATACTAACTATTTCGTGTCAAAGTTATTTTAGTTGGAGTTAACACAGCATATATAGTTTCAGCAACACAATAAAGATATTCAGTACATCCTATGCGTGTGTGTCAATTATTCCCAAGTAAAAATCTTTCTTGTTTAGTATAAAGTGAGACAAATGTTGATATTTGCTCTGAATCTAATTCAGAAAACTACCAAGAAAGTTTTATAAAATCCCAAAATACGTGAGCTACTGTTTCTACTGCATTCTTACAGAAACGACATGTTAGTTGTCACTTTTTCAATTTTACTAAAGACATTGTTTCTAACCAAAATTATATGTTGTATTTTAAACTGAAACCAACAAAGTATTGGACTGTTTGTAATCTGTAATTGTAACTTAAAATATTTAGACCATTCTTCCTCACATATATTATCTAATTCAAGACGCCAAATAACTATTGATGTAGGCTCACATGCATTTGAAATATGTATACTACTACCCATTTTGTCTGTAATTAATAGATAGGTAGATGAATGTTAAATGGGTTATTGTAAAACAATTGTCTAATGGTTATGTCGTATTCATTTGTACGTACTTTTGTTGCATTTATTACTCTTAAAAAAATGTTTTAACTTGGAATTTGTTTGCAAAGGAATCGTAAGGAATCCAAGTTCCAGCTACATGAACGAAATGATTCGCATACATAATTCCCTTTCAATATTTGGATCATACCATATCTGTGTCGGCAGCATATCCTTTATGTTACTTATTTTAAGATTTTTACAGTAACAGTTGCCTATATGCAGTAAAAACATCCGTCCAAAATATACTGAGTTTTTTAGAAACGTTTTTTTAAACAAATTTTGTTCCAAAAAAGCATAGGGAGGACGCAGCGAATATATGTTACAACTTTCCTTCCGTTAGTCTTCTCAGTCAAGCCAGTTCAATAGAATAATTAAAGTTTGTTATATCTATCATTTTCATACCTCCTTCCTTATCATCTGTAATTATCACATTTCTTGTTCACTTTCTCCTTTGCACTATTCCAATGGAATCTACAGAAAAGTGAATCACGTTCTTGCAACACTTTTTTGGGATTACTTAGTGAGTAAGTTTTGATCATGACAACTATTTTATAACTGTTATTTACCATAAGGTTTAAGAAATCTTTTTGACTACTGAACCAGAAGATTTTTAATTCGTCTAATGTTTGGGATCATATTTTAACTTTAATATATCACTTAAATGCAAAGAAAAAATTATCCCACAGAAAGCGAATTCAGTAGAGTTCCATTCTAGATTACACTCTGGACAATACTGAACGTTACACCCTGTTCTACTAAGAAACCCAATTATTTTATGTTTTTAAATATTTGCATTAAGTCCAGAAAATTTAGAAAACTGATAGACAAGATCTAATGCAGCTTTTAGTGATTTTTCGGGACCATCTAAAGTAAGGGAAGTATCATCTGCATATTGATATATTAAATAAGTTATAGTATTTACTTCGATTTCGTTAATATTTTGTTTTTCGTTTCTGAACATGGGTGCCAAAGCTCTGCACAAAGTATGATGAATATATGGGGAGAGGGGATCCCACTGTCTGCGATTTCTTGTTATGTCCTACTGTGATGAACACTGAACATTCAAAATTACACAAGATTTATATTATTATAAACAGTTTTATCATTTTATAATATCTGAGCTAAAATTTTAAAATAGCACTCCTTTTTTAGAAAAAGACCATACTAAAGAATCAAAATGCTTTCTCAAAGTCTATTAAAAGCAATAGACCGGGTTTTTTACACATTTTTGTATAACACGATAAATCATAAATTGAGGATATATATCTATCTTTAATAAAGCCGGTTTCGCCTGTATTTATAATATCAGGTAAGACCATGGTTATCCTATTTGCGACACAGGCAGCGGCTATTTTATGTGAAACATTCTAAAAGATATATTGGCCTCCAGTTGTGTAAGCATTATTTTGGTCTCCCGTCGGTATGCATATAATTACTCCTTCCTTTTGAGTAGATGGAAATTGTCCTGATACATACAAAAAGTTTATTGTTCTTACAAAACAATTTATCAACATCTTTCCACATTTGTGTTTACAAATTCTACCGTAAACCCATCTAAGCCAACATTTTTTTTGACATATTTATCAAGGCTGAGCTTGCCTCCAAATATGATATGCCATTTTAAAGATCAATTGTGAACATTATTCTCTTTCAGTACATCTGTATAACTTAAAAGAGATGCAGGATCAACTGTATGAACATGTTTATAAGGGTATACATTTTGATACCATAAGTTAGCTTCTTCTGAAACATATTAAACTGCACCATGTTTTCTCAATTTAGGCATCATCTTATTAATATAATGTCTATGTTCTAAGTGTAACCAATAGTTAGTTGGCTTTTCTGCACCTTATATCCAATTTGCATGTGAATTACTTACTTCAACTTTTTCCATTTTTTTTCAAGATTTCTACCAGCTGATCTTGTTTAATGTTCAAATTTTAAAATTCCTCCGCTTCATTGACCTGTTCTAGAATCTTTATTTCTCGCGTGAGTTGTGTTTCAAATTTCTAAAATCACAGTCTCAAAAAACTAATTTTTCATTTATTTATGGCTGTAGCTCTGAATCTTGGGTATTTTAAAATTATACCTTTGTTAAGCATGTGCATACTGAATCTCTTCTTAATTACTTCATTCACCGTGAAAATATTATTTATCTTTCAGCAAAGTGTTATTAAATTTCCATAAAGTTTTGACTTTATCGTCTTTTTTAAAAACAAAAATAAGTCTACCGGTAGTTTTGACAAGAGAATAATCAGTCAGATATCCTTTTTCTATACAAGGTTAAGCTACATATTGAAACAAAATCTCAGAAACAATCAAAACGACAAGTCTACCTTGTTTAATGGGGTTAGTTTTCATTCATGTATATCTCTTGGTACAGATATTATGTTCCCTCTAAATATAAATCAAATTGTTTTCAACACATAAGTTTAAAACTATTTACTTTACCTTTTGGTTATTTGTTGTTGTATAATTATATGTCAATGTAAGGATTAAAACACAGATTAAAGTCGCCAGCAATAATTACATAATTATTGTTCATTTTGATATCTCTTCATTTGGTTCTGTATAGAAGTCGCGTCTAAGCATTATATGTATGTTTGATATAAAACCCGTTGTAGTCATTAGCAGAGGACTAAAAGAGTTATTTCCCTTGTACCATATACAGTCAACTCTATAAGTAAATTGGTATTTGTACTTTCCCCTTCCAAAAACACTGTATCAAAAGTGCACCAAATGATAGTCCCATCAACAAATCTAAAATGAGTAGCATGTTTATACTAAAAAATATACTCCAAACTGAATTTGAACACTGACATAATTTATATACACGTTTTTTATCGTTTCTTATTTAATGTTTTTATAGATGCATACAGAAAAAATAACCAAGCCCCCCCCCCCCAAAAAAAAAAAAAAAAAAAAAAAATCAGTCATTGAGGGAAGGTTATATGCATCCAAAAATTGGAGATCATATTTCTGGACTATCTTGACTTCTAACCTAATGTAGCAATGTCTGTTTTATCCAACAGTATCAACAATTTTATTATTAGCATGGTACTCGCATATATATTTCTTCATACAGTAATATTCAAAGAAATTCTTACAAAATGTATTCCAGAAGTTTTGACAAGTCATCTTGTTGTCTGACTCTGTTTAGCTTTTCGATTCAATTTGAGATTCTACTAATGATAGACCTGTTTGCTTCTTTTGAAAATCTTCCCAATCGATGAGCTACGGATGTATCACCTGGCGACATCTTCATCTTCAGCTTGTTGCTTAGGACAGTAATTACTTTTTCAACACATAGCTCACCTTTCTCTTTATCGGTATCATCGATTCCATACATTTGTATATTTTCTATTCATGTGCGCTGTTCAAGATCGTCTACACCTTCGTTCCAAACTATGTTTTCTAAGCGCCTTAGGAATCTTTATGCTTCTAATTTTCTTCATGTACTTTTTTTCCAAAGTTTATGTTGCAATTGATCTTTTTCTGTTTGCAGGGTGAACACTTTTCCTTTCACTTGACTAACTTCCAGATTAATCCGCTCCAGCTCTCTTTTTAACCCTTGTGTAAGAGCATTCTGTAATTTCTGTTGGTCTGATTCCAGTTACTGTCTGGCAATATTTCCCAATTTACTCTCTAATTAAGCTTTCGTTGCCATGTTATAAATAGCTGCCACAAGTGCATTTAATTTCTACTTAATAGGGTTCTTCCCTCCCTCCATTCCTCTCCATTGCCTCGTGGCATATAAATGTACCCACCCTGTGCAACATTCTCAACAGATTTCATATTTGTTCTCAACCCACTTCTACCTTGACCTGACATTCTGTATTTTTGTCTTGTATTATTATGTTGTGCTGTTCAAGTATCTTGATATATGTATTCCAGCACATATAGAAGGTTACTGGTTTTCCAACACAATGTCACAAATAAGTCATTTGACTCGCACGGTTTGTCAACACATCAGCTTAGTAATTTAAATTGAACTACCGTCGTAAGGGGCAGGCGATACGGGCGACAGCCCGGGGCGCCAATGCTGAGGGGGGGGGGGGTGCCCTTTCGCGGAGTTTGCGGTTCTTGTTACAACTGGACGGGCCATTTCGTCCAGCGTAAACTAGCTACGGCCCTGAGTGTAGTCATTATTTGTGAGCATTTCAGTTTATATTGTCAGTATGAAATGTGATCTTCTTGTCAGAAAGTTGCAAGCCCTCAATATATATATACGAGATAACATATAAGAAAAATTGCCAGAACATGGACAATAATTTATTCTGTATTTTTATGGTGGTCGTATAATGTCAGGTCTGACAGCAATGTTTAATACTGACAACACACTGGTTTGAAATTGACTATACACTTGTTATATTTACCAATCTATTTAAAGTTCTGCTAATACACTAATAATACAAAGAGAAGGCACTGGTATTAACACAACTCTCAGCTAAGACACTGACAAAACATTAGCAATAACATGGAATTTGTGTAATGGCAACACAGTTATCAACTCTTATTTTTCTATGGCTCTGGTAATTTTAAATATATAAAATATTAATTAATATGATTTTAGAGGTTACTGCTTCAGAGATACTATTATGACATTCTTTATATGTGTCAGGGTACTCAATAACATGTGACAATGGGTATTCCATGTATGGATTTCAAATTTGATGCACATAAATTGTGTACTAAAGATAAAATTTACCAAAGAAAGTTTTCATGATAAAAGCAAAATTAAATGTGAATTCTACAAATACAAAGACAACAGCAACAGAGGCAATAAGAATTAACATAAAAATAAAATGAATCTGCATATCTTCAGCTGCATCTATATATATATATATATATATATATATATATATATATATATACAGAGTGAGAGCGAAAGAGAGAGAGAGAGAGAGAGAGAGAGAGAGAGAGAGAGATACAAACACACACCAAACAGAGCAGAATGTGCTATCCCTGGATCCTACAGGAGAATGCTTGATAACATTTTAAAAAAATTGTAATACGAATAAATAATATTATCGTACATTTTAGAGATTTTTTAATTCGTACTCTACGGAGATTCGAACCTGGATCGGCAGGTTTTATATATATATATATATATATATATATATATATATATATATATATATATATATTGATCATGCACTTATCACCAAAAAATGATGCTACAAAGTCGCTGGTGTAATCAAGTAACCTTGTTAAAGGACAGTTGACCCAAATTTATTAGGGACATTTTTGACTTAAGTTTGGAAACTTTTCTAGTTCTAGTATAATTATCTGTTACTTCCTAAATCTTCTTATGATGAAATGATACTATTTATTTTCTGACTTAAGTCTTGTGGTTTGTGGTTGTGTGGGTTTAACGCCATTTTCAGCACATGATAGGCTTTACATGGCTGCCGGTATATCTGATGGAGGAAGAACCACGGATCCATGGGAAGCTACTGGCAAGCTTTCTCACACACCCACGATGGCGGTGCCTGAGATTCAAACCCACGTGGACAAAGGTAAGATGTCAGTGATCTGTAATGGTGAGGGCCTTATACACTCAGCCACCCTGGGCCCCAACTTTAATTTTGTGTTCACATGACAGTATGCATGGATATGGCATTTTGAGAAGATATAAGAATAGATTTAACAATTTGTAAACTTTTCCATGTATCTCTCATTGATATGGCTTATCTATAGACTATTCCATGAACGTGAAATGATGATATAAATATCAATTTATAATTGTAACAACCAAGAACCTGTATATTAAGATTTTGTAAAAGAAAACAAACCCAAAATGGCTCCTTGGAGTGATTATTAAATATTTCTAACTTAGAAGTGAGTTTTATAATGAATATGAAAATGGTTAAAGTTCCATTGCAAGATTAAAAGTGTCACTTAGTTTCCATTAAAAAAAGAAGAAAAGAAAAGAAACAAGATTTCAACAGGAATTCAAATCACTATCTCCAGGATGGTAAATGGCTCCCATACCATCTGGATTACTAGCTATTGCTACCCATTTTGTGACTTGAAATGACATCATTTGTACACAGTGTTTCTTGATTTTGAGG
The DNA here is from genome assembly GCA_029931535.1 of Margaritifera margaritifera. Lineage (NCBI taxonomy): Eukaryota > Metazoa > Mollusca > Bivalvia > Unionida > Margaritiferidae > Margaritifera > Margaritifera margaritifera. The sequence continues at coordinate 68,841 of JAQPZY010000342.1, forward strand.
GTAATAACTATGCATTAAATACTTATATTCCGAAAAACATTATCGTAATGAAATGAAGACAGACCACCTGTTTGATTTTATCCTTATTCCTTTGATATTAAACACTGTATTTTCTCTTTGTATTTGTACTTTGCTATTTTTACACAGCAAATTACTTTCTCATAATAGTTCCGTCTTGCCTTGTGATTGCTGTACATTGCTTTTAAAGAATTGTATGTATGCACTTATGTTTTTCAAATGATATAACATAGTAGGCAAATACCATTTTCGGAAAGTGAAGGAATGGATTACTTATCGTAAGAAATAGCGTAGACAAGTTTGAGTCAAATGATTGAAAATTGGTAGAACCCCATGTCACTATTCCTTAGGTCACATTCCTGTTAAATTTATTTTAATGCTGATCTTAATCAAAATTACATAATTTTAAACAATCAACCAGTTAATATAGACAGCCAGTCATCTTTATGATTATCATAGTTGATTAATAATTAATCAGCCAATATTAATCTTAAGTATTACTGTAATTAAATTGGATGAGTTGTTAATCATGGCCAACAGAAGGTTCTCCAAATGTGTGCAGGCAGTAAACTTTTATTTATGTTCAATGGACAAATGAATGGCCCACCTGGTTTCACATACATAATGCTAATCTAGATATCAGAGCTCTTAATTTGTTTATTTACTTCAATCTTTTATATATGTACTAAGGTCTAAAAACTGCAGTTAGTTTCAAATGAGAATCCATTCTTATTTGGGGAATTTGTATATATTTTTTATATTTCTTTCTGAGTCCATTTGCTAAGCTTTCATTTGTACATTTTTTTAATTGTTTTAAAGTAACACCTCTATTCATATACCACTGTTATGAGAGATCAGTTATTTAATGCATGGAATTATTGAATATATAATGTTATGGCATGTCTTTGAAGAGTAGCCTTAATAAGATTTTCAGGATGGTTCCCATGGCGGCAATTTTGGATGTCAGATGACCATGTTCATTTAGGACCAACTAGACATCATAAGAAGTCTTAGAATCAAAACTGCATATTTATATGACCATCCATTCCGGCGGAGTAGCGATAACAAGATTTTCAAGATAGTTGCTATGGCATCCATATTGGATGTCAGATCTACCCCAATTAGTATTAAGGCCAACTATGCATCATAAGAAGTCTTTCAGTCAAAACCCCCACATCAATATAAATTTCTGTTCAGGAGGAGTAAGGATGACAAGATTTTCAAGATGGCTGCCGTGGCAGCCATATTGGACTTTAGATTGCACCCTTTTCATTCAGGACGAACTAGACATCATAAGATGTTTTTCAGTGAAAACCCCATGCTGATATGACCATCCATTCAGGAGTAGTAAGGACAACAATCGTTTCAAAATGGCTGCCTGGGGGGCCATATTGGATGTCAGATCATTTAGGACCAAGAAAACATCATAAGAGGTATTTTAGTGAAAACCCCATGTTCATATGACCATCCATTCAGGAAGAGTAGAGATAAAAAAAATTTCAAGATGGCTGCCATGCCGGCCATATTGTATGTCAGATCTCCACTTTTTTCGTTGAGGGCAAACTAAATATTATAAGATGTCTTTTAGTGAAAACTCCATGTTGATATCATCATCCAGTCAGGAGGAGTAGCAATAACAAGATTTTCAAGATGGCTGCTGTGGCGGACATATTGGATGTTCAAGCAACGCCATTTTCATCTAGGACCAGCTAAACCATGGGATGAATGTGTGTGTTTAGATTAAAGGCAATCTTCCAAGTAGTTTAGCAGGAGTAGCGATAACAAACGTGTTCCAATGTACGGATGGACGACAGACAACAGACCATCCCATAAGCTCTTCTGGTCTATGACCAGTAGAGCTAGAAATGAGCATTTAGGGATCGTAATCCATGCAAATGACGATGTGGAATGCTGGAAATGCAAACACTGAGTAGTACTGGCATTCAGGGGCCATAACTCTTCTAACTGCTAATATGGAATACTGGAAATTAGAATCATTCAAGATCTCTTCAATATAAAGCTGCATGCAAACTTCAGCTTGAAATCTAATATACCTTTATAATGCTATGAAAACCAAAGTTAGAACGACAATCAGGAGTACATAACTCCTGGAAATAAGGTCACAAAATGCTAGAAATCAAATAATTAGGCTAAAATAAGACCACACAAAAACGTAGTTTAAGGCGTTTATCACTTAATACCTGTACAATAGTGAGGAAACCAAGAAGATCTGCTTTTCTTAAAGAATTAAAGATGATAATTTAGCAAACCAACAACTGGATCTACTTATACCTAAGACTATGAATTTGTGATGAGACTATATAGATTTAAATACAAAACTATATGGAAGATTAGGAAGGTTGTATGGAAAGTTCAACTGTTCTTACTTCCGCGATAGCAAATGAATTTTAATATAGATTAAGCTTAGCAACACAGAAGAAATATCAGTGAATCAATCTAATTATCCTTTTAAACTACCAGTTACTAGTAGCCAAACAACATATGTACTCCAGGAAACAGAGATGCAAACAATATACACAAATGAATTATTTGACCGGTAGGCAAGTGAATCAGAGAATTAAATGTTTTTTGATGGAAGGGGTTTTTCAGAGGGGAGTGGGAGGGGGTAAAACTAATTTTAATTATGTAATACTTACCTGCCATTATTGCTTTGCTGTATCTTTTATTGCAGCTAATCCCCAGTTCAAGGACATTATTCCTTCATCCAATTAGTAAGTGGAGGTCTAGATTAACAAGAGTGTTATCAACAATTGCATAGCTCAACTCTACTTTCACTAGTGTCCAGTAGCCAAGGTAAACAGTATCATACATACAATAAATTCAGACTAAAGTGACACTGGTCCCTTTTCTAACTAAAGATTTGTTTCAATCTTTCATCTTTACATTGGAAGTCCTAAACATTTAAAAACTTGAAATTTGAACTTTAATTGGAAATATATAGTCAGTATTCGGCTGACATTGTGAAACACCTACCTACCTACATGCCTACCCACCAACCCACCTGCCTACCTAATGTGACAGAGCATAAAGAACATAAAATAATAAAAAAGAACAATCTTTTCTATCATGTCATAGTAAAAGTAATATGTTGATAAGATAGAGAATAATGTTGTTTCTGTATTAATTATTTTAAAAATCATTGTTCTTAAAAATCTGACTGAAAAACTATTATCACTGTCCTCGCAGGGGGCCCTGGGTGGCTGACTGTTCTAAGGTGCTCGACTTTACCAATCACTGTCATCTCACCACTGTCCGCAAGGGTTTGAATCTCGGGATTGGTCAAAACTCTCCTCAACAAAAAGCAAGATTTCGCTTTGTGAAGGTCACAGGGTTTGAGTAACCTAGGAGTGATAGCCAGCTGTATAGTTCATGCATCAATATTTGCCTTGTTTAACCACTACAGATGAGGCACCACACGAAAAACATGCAGCATGCTATCCACTCACCTAATTCCTATAATCATCTACATGTACAATATAGAGTTAACCTGCTGTAGTAATATATCACAATATACAATGTGCAGTCAATATTGTGAAAATTCTACCACTGAATAAACATGTCTATTCGCTACTTTCAGCAGCATTGGTCTGAAAGTGCCTTCTGAGTTGGCTAGGGTGGATACAGATCTAGCATAGATCGATTATTGTGACCATAATCGCAAATACTTTACACTTGTTAGTAAAGCATAAAATGTAGGTAACAAGGACTTTCATTGGGTTCGAGGACATAGTAGTGAAAGACGTGCATCAAGTTAAGAAGTTTCATCACTGGAACACAAACACGAACCCAAGAAATGTACTTTTAACACAAAATTTGAAGCAGGTCACTGAGCATGAATTATAGGTCAAAGACAATTTTTGAATATGGATGTATAACTTATCAAGATGCACCCACTCACCAAGTGGCATGATTCTAGGTAGGACAGTATGGATACAACACCCCCAAAACTCATGTGTTTGTGTGCTAAATGAATATACTTAACCAATGCCAGTAAAAGATGGTCACGACGAACCTCATTTATTGTAAGCATGGTAGTAACACAGATGCATATCAACACAATTTCTCAATTCTAGCATCAGTAGTGTCTTTGAAATGGACATAAAACACACAATTTAACCCAAGTCAGTGAAGTGTAAAATATGGTTGATATTGACCTACTACTGAAAAGAGGGAGTAGTGCTTTTAAAGATGCATCCCCAAGCTTCATGATACAAGAGAGGATAGTATCTAATGAACATACCAAAAGCTTATGTGGTTAGGTGTTAAATGCAACAACTTAACCTAAACCAGTAAAATGTGCAATATACTGATCACAATGACATTTTTTGTGTTAAGGGTGTGGTAGTAATAGAGATGCATGCAATCAACAAGTTTGGTGATTCTAAAATAAACAGAGCATGATAATTAAACTTGAAACAACACAATTTTCCTCAGGTCATTGAAGTTTAAAACATAGGTTACAGTGACCTACTTATGTGATGAGAGTGTGGTACTCATCAAGATGCATCCATCTTCAACTTTCATGAATCTAGGTAATAAGTTCATATTTCATTCCTTTCTTTTGCCTCATTGTCATGGATAGTCTTTATGTAGATACATGCTGCTTTCAAAGTATTCTTGTAGATAACAAATTCGATGTCATTGTTTATAGGACGGGATATAAACAAGCTCTTTACATCTATATATAACTCATGTATATAAAAACCCTATGTTATGAAAGTGTATCAATATATTGATACAATGTATAAATTGGTCCATACAAATTAAAACAACTAAAACAGGCTTCATATGGTTATTCTTATGAACATGTATCAGTGCACTAATACGATGTACAAAGCATCCTGTTTAAATTGTGCATGAATCTGGAATAATTGCATTGACCTATTAAGGTCTGATTGTAATGCACATATGAAATAAGTTCATTTTCTTCGCTTAAATATTCAGTATCAGTAAATACAGGTAGTTTATATAAGGAAGGACTTTACAGTTTCCTACTAAGCAGTTATGTAGATGTTCATTAACTTTTTTATAATCTGAGATCTTCTGTTCTTGCTTGCAGTCTATGTACTGTTATTCTATTTATTAATTCATTTTCGTCTGCTCTGTGTAAAATTCTTAATATTTCATATGTATCAATGCATAAGTCACATGTTTTGAATTGCAATCCTTGTCCTGTTTAACTTAAAATATCTAAACATTTTTCAATTTAGTCAAGTTTGCTTCTATTATATCAGAACATGTTTTGCATCTACTCGTACCACTTTTTGCGACATGGGCCTCTCTTTCAGTGCAGTTAAAATTAGACCTGGTATGAATTTTGTTTCTAATTTTGGAGTTGTCTCTTACAATTGATACTTGTCATTCTTTCCAAAACACTTCGCATTATATCACCACGTTAAAGTTTATGTACACATGTTCGTATCATCGGTAATATATTAGTGTTCTGTGAGTTATAAGTTGCAATCAAAGGAATTCCATGTGATGATTGGTTAATGTTCATGATGTCTGGAAATTGGTTGAGAAAATCAATATCATCAATTATGAAACTAGAAGCTTCTTTGCAAAGTGGTTTTAATATAATATCAAGCAAATTAATTAGTCACATCCTTACAAAGGTAGAGGAACACTGCAGAGGGTGATATAAACATCGAGAGCAAATGTCTTGATTTCTTGGTCATGGCTTCTAACAGTCTCTGCAAAGAAGATGGATAAGAAGATTCCTCCTTTAAAAGAATGAAGAAGGCAGCCGAATACAATTATCATTATGTGAGGTTCTGGTCATTAGAGTCCACGCCTTCAGTTCCAAAGACTTGATCATCTTGAAGGGGAGAGAGTCCCTGGTTCCTGCCAAAATGCTCACCTGGGACGCACCTGAATCCAAGGTGGAGGAGTTAAGGATTAAAGTGAGTGAATGTGCCTTGTACTATTGGCTGAGGCCAGGGGCCAAAGCATAACAGATGGGACAGACTTTCTGTTCTCTGGCTCCCTCTTGGCCTTTAGACAATTTCTAAGTCAGCTCCTTACCATCACTGAGTGTGAGCCAACAGTATGTCTGACTTGGGCTGTGCCCCAAAAAGCCCTCCAAAATGAAGAAGATCCTAGTCTCTGATTATCCCAAAAGGTTGTGGACACATATCTTGTTGAAGTAGCTTGCAAACCTCATTTACTGCCTTACCATAAGCCCACACCTCTGATGATCAGTGCTTGGCGCCTGGCACTCAGTGTTCAGCAACCGCTCAGTGATCTGTGATCGGTGACCCAAGACCACAAACGGAAGATCGGCACCATACACAATATCAGGTGATTGGCGCCTGGTTTATGATGACCCTTGCTCACTTATCAATGCCTAGTGACATAACCTGGGTAAAAATCACTTGAGACATCACCCAATGCCTGGTACCCAATGACTCGATGACCTGTGACAGGGCTTCTATGACCACCACTAGACAGATGTATTGATGGCTGGTGACCTGTGCGTGGTACCCGGTGATCCAGTGACTGGTGCTGGTGTTGAGAACATTTTCTGCTGACTGTCACCTGATACATTATCCAGTGCGCAGAGACTCAGTGACTGGGTAATGACTGCTCAGATGATGTACACCTTATTGGAGAGATGACTGTGCCTCTCCTGCATCATATAGGTGGGGATCGCTATATGGGGTTGGCAATCTCCCCACATCTGGAAGTGCTGAGGATCCATCTCTCAGAGATCCCACATAGTGGAAGCAGGTGGCTTCCTAACTACAGACACCTCTTCCATTAAAGCAGGTGACTTTTCTACAATGGAAAGTGCCATAGCGGCTTACTGGAAATGAATGGGGGAATCCAGAGACTAAGAGGAAGAGGAAGGACCCTTCGTCCTGGTCCTATATGCCTGGCGACATTCCACTAAGTCTCAGATCTCATTGGGCCATATAAAATAAATGGGACAACAATCCATGCTTACACATGCCGTGCATGTGGCATGAGTGTCCCATGCTGCCCTTTTATGCCCACATCTGCTAATTCCTGTAGGAATCACTGACGTCTGAAAGAAATATAAAAATGTACAACAACGAATCAGAACAACAAAAGGTTAGAGATTACTTATCCTGACCCAGTTAATATTAGAAGAATGAAACAGAAGTCATGTTTTCTTAGCAATGAACTCAAAACCCTCAAAATCAATGAAACTGAACATAGATACATCAGAATAAAGCGAGGACTGGGGAGAGAAAATAACAAATAAAACACAAAAAGGATATGACTGACAATAGGAATGCCAAAAGGTGACTTAAGTGACGAAGTCCAAGAAAAAAAAAATAGAACAAGCCTACACTACCCAGCTGACTGCACTGATGCAGTAACCAGAGACAATCCCAACTGTATCCCCAGCTTTGCGATGCAAAAGGGCTAGGTGGATGTTGATGGTCACTTTTCCTGCACAATACAACTGACTCACATCTATTGCTTCTGGCAGGTTGTGTGCACTGTCATCTTCAACAGAGAGAACACCATTGTGCTGACCCATAAATGTACAGAATGATGACACCACGCTGCTGATGGAATGGACAACAGTATGACCATGCTCTCAAAGCTTGTACTTTGATGCTGGCTGTGATGCAGTCACTGGTGGCGGAGAACCTTCTCAACTGTATGCAGGGGGTGTGAGCACTCTGGCCTATCAGACTATGATTACAGACACCCAGCAGTCAGCTGTTCACAGCCAGTTTTCCAGGAAAATCAGTACCCAGCAGGGTAGCACCAAACTATGGCACATATGCATTACCTTCCGGAACAGGAGACAGTTCAACAACTAAATGTGAAACCCAATGGTGTTTGACAAGCTTGATGTCACTGAGGTACACCTGCGCCTCAACAATCACCAGGAGCCAGCCAAGGAAATCATTTGAGTCCACTCCAGCAAAAATGTGGCCAGCGCTTACCGCCAAAACTTGAGTTACATGGGATGTGACAAGAACATGGACTCATGAGTCCAGTTAAGCCAGAATAATTTTACCAGTCTCTACCCAAGCCACTACTTTAACCTGGAACACTTCGACTTGGTCAGGCAGTCTGTTGTGGACATGTACTTTAAAGCCTGGATAACAATCGGCGCAATTGACAACTACAGAACTGTTGCCAATCTCCTCTCAGAGACAATGTTGCTGCTTGAGGTTGCCGGCGTGCGATTGAAGGTCACTGATGTCCCCATAGAACATACCATTTAAACAACACAACCAAACCCTACCCACAATTTCAGTGCGTAGTACTAGCCCAATTTAGATGACAACATAATGCCATATGAAAAACTCGTGTCTCTCTCCAAAGGCCAGCTCGACTCCATAAAAGCAGGCCACATAGTCTCTCTGCGGCTCTGCTATGGCCACCTTTTTGGTCCCAGTCATGCTAACACCAGCCCAGACCAAGCACCTCAAAACTGCCCATGAGACAAATCATGGCATGAACCTTGAATTTTCAGCCTTATTCCTAAAGACCAGGCACAAATATGGCGGTATACTCTTCCTTGCTATTTTGGCTGTTGTAGTCATTGACAAGGCAGCAGCACTAGGTGCGGCTGGCACAACTGGTGGTCTTGCGTTCAAGGAAGTCGTTGATGCTGCCACTAAGTGTGGCAGTGAAGACTCTCCAACATTGATTTCAGGTGTATTGCTCAGCCCTTAAAGCACTTCTCCAGCATATATATGCACGATGGCTTGATGCACCTACCTGAGACAGCGGACATAAAGCTGGCATTGTCAACCTTGACTTTTCACAAAACTGTGGAACACAATAGATAGCGTGCAGGGTGATGCCATTCTACCTTCTTTACTTTGACTTGTACAGCCTTGCACCACATCCTGAACTGAGTTTGTATCTTCGCATAGCAAAGGAATGCATCCTCCAGTCACTGCCCCTGACCTGCTCCAAAACGATTGTCAAGGGACTGTATGAACAAAAACTTAATGACCACACCAACTAATGTAAATGAAAACCTTGTTTTGAGAGCTAACTGGGGTGGGGGCAAAACACATTCTTTAGGTTTACCATAAATAGTGCATTGAAATTGGATTTTAAAAGATCACAATTAAAATTCAATCACTGATTTTTTTTAAGGGATTACTAATTCATGTAAAATATAATTTCAATAGTGATACTAAGTAAACGATAACATATGTGTTTAAAGAAATTTAAAAAATTCCAAACTAGTGAAAATTTTGTTGAGCCCTTAGAACAGTATTTAAAATTGTACAAAACTAAATGGTTATGAAGGAAATCAAACTTACGTTTTAATATAACTTAGTATTATAATGTGATAGTTGGAAGCACAGACCAAGGAAAGAACAACTTTTTGCTCAATTTATTACTTGAATACTTCAATAATGATAAACTTATCACTATCATTGATGACCAACCAAAATATACCATGTTTTAGGAATTATACAACACAATAGAAAATGAAACTAATTTTAAAAAAAAAATATCAGGTACCTTATCCCCCGAAGATGCTATTCCAGTAGAAAATTTGGATAATGATACACAAAAGATAGTTATGTTTTATGATATCACATTTGACCACAGTAATATGAACAATATTACGGGATACTTTAGTTTAAGCCATAATAAGCAAATATCGTAATTGTTATGTTTGACACAGTCTTTTTTTGATGTTATCATGTTTAAGCAAACTATATTCTAAATTCATTACTACTGTCAACATTTCATTTTTTTATGCTTTTGACACTTCTCTTGATACTTCAAAACTGATTTACTCATTGATCTAGCTGAGGTTACTTTAGCTCTACAAGTCCACAGTTATACAAACAGTGAGAACTTTAGAGATAAGGTTAAAGGCATATACATTTCCATCATAGTTACCACATCTCACAGATTTTTGCTGTTCCTGATAGTTATAGTGTTTTTCCAACAATTGTAACTAAACAACAAAAAAAGAAAAATAACAGTATTCTACAGTCAATTTTCTATTTGTTTCAAGAAACAGGACAAAAGAAGTCTCATTTGAAATTGGATTTTCGATTACCATGATCGGCACACAGTTCGATGGTAATGTTCCTTCCATCAACATGAGATAGGGTGACTTCAGCTACTGTTGATCTAACATCTTTCGATAAACCATATAGCTCTTTGCTTATCTCTTGGTCTTGCCCACATATGTTGTACAGCATGTAAATTGCTTATGATAATCTTGTTTTTAAATACGATTCAAATTGCAAAGCACATGACCGACTTTTTTATCAGCCTTAATGGCCCAGTCACTACATCATATATCCATTTACATCACGTGGTGCTTACAACCCAAATAAGGCCAATTACTAATGAGCACATAAGCGACCCAACCAGAAGTCTGTTTGCTTGAAAATGCATTCACCTTTTAAAGACTGATGAGTGTTTTGAAGCACTTCAGCAGTAATGTTTTGAGCTAACTTCAAATTCAGTCACTTGGCGAGTTAGCCACCACAATGCAAGCACTTTTCAATATTGTGTGAACCCTGTAGATGGTTTCTGGTCAATCAAAACCTTATCGGAATCTACATCTCCACTCTCCTTCCATTTATTTAATTGAGCAACCATCTAGGCTGAGTACCACTTATTCATCTATAATTTGTGTCCCTCTTTAGAAAAATTGTTGATAGATAAATCGGGAGGTTCCAAGAAAGCAGGTGGAAGAAAGGTATGATGTCATTTTCCTTTAAATAAGACAGCAGCCTATCTCTGTCATGTGCTTTAAAAATATCAAACAGTGCTACTGCCTTCTGTTTACACTGACTATGTGGCAGCGAATCATGCACAAAGTTCACATGGTATCAGAATCCAGTCAACAAACAGGATTCCTTAGAATCAGGCATACCCTGAACAGTAGGAGAGTTTACTTTAAGTTTCCAGCACTTTTGACATTGAAAGAGTTAAACTTAACTTCTAAATAATTGTTTATATATTAAAAGTTACAAGCTTTGTTTCGACAAAGCCTGTTTTGATGTAATTGGCTTTGTTTTAGTGCCAAACCCCTAACTGTCAAGAACTTTGCTTTCAATAGCAGTCTTTAAGATCACTGAAAAAACCTAATTGCAATCTTAATTACATCAGAGGAATTAGGCTTGTTTGCTTTTAAATGCAAAATAATGTCATCATATTACCTGCTTTGGATCTCTCCATTTATGCTAAGTGTTAGTAATGACTAACTATCCTACTTAACTGTAACTAATCAACTAATTACTGGAGGATATATTAAGCCGGTTTGCACTGAAATGCATGGAAATTAATTATGGTATAATCTTTGAAAGAGATACAAATATCATTGCTAAGTATTTTATCATTTTTAAATAATAAAATTACATGTCCGTGAAATTAGGGGACAACGAATATGTATTTTTTAACCAAACCACATAATTGGACACACACCACTTTAAAGTGATTCACAGTGTATATAATGCATTTAAGCATACTTAATTATATATTTTATAGTCACACTATAACACCAATCTGTTAGTTGGGGACAATATTATATTGTAACTGAGTTACTTCCATTAAATCAAATTGTCGGTTATTATTATTATTATTATTATTATTATTAGTAGTAGTAGTAGTAGTATTAAAATATATTTTTAAATATTATTATTATTATTATTATTATTATTATTATTATTATTATTATTATTATTATTATTATTATGTGTTTCGTAATATCTGTTCTGTAAAGTAATTTTTAGTAATGAACGTAAGTAGCTGATTACACTTTCTCAGTATTCTAGAAAGTTCATACATACCATTAGATTTATTTCTTCTTTTTATGAGGATAATGACCACTGCAACAATTGCTATGACCACCACTGCTGCTCCTATGCCTCCAGCAATTCCTGCAACATTGGGACCAGGTTTTTGTGGCTTGATCACTGCATATATAACACATATTTAAGTTTTCATCTAAGCGATAGCCATAATATCATTTGCACAAGGTGATCAAAATTAGCAATTTTTTTTTTATTGTAGGCAAAAACTCTTGAACGCTGCTTATCGTCGTCGCGAATCTTTTTGTGCATTACCATCATTTCTAAAATTGCATAACTATGTTTTCTGTAATTAAAACCGCATTTATTCCCCGTGTATTAATATATAATAAAACAAATAAGTTATTTTTAGCTCATTCCTATTTAAAACTAGATTGTAATCTTTCACCTCTATTTGTACTAATCTCTAGTAGCCATTGAAAACATTATCATGCAGAAAATAAATTCAGACTAAAGTAATCTTTGCCCCTTTTCTAGCTGATATTTTTTTTGTTGTTGTTTGGGGTTTTTTTTGCATTTTATCTTTGCATTAGAACTGTTAATCATTTTACAATTTAATGTTTGAACTTGTAATTTGCAACATATAGCCAGCATTGTGCTGACATATTTTTAAACCAACTGCCCATTCAAAAATCAACGAGTCCTACTTAATGTGTCAGGGCATAAAAGTCAAAAGAAAAAGGAAAAACCAATAAAAAGAACATTCTTTGTTATGGTATCAAAAATAGAGGTGCTATAACGAGTTGATACAAACTAGAAATTAATATTGCCTTTGTATTAACGTTTCATAAATCATTGTTTCTAAATCATCTTGACAAGCAATTACCACTGTTCACCCCTAGAAGCCAGATTTTACTGTGTGAAAGACTGAGGCTTGGGTAACCACATAGTGATATGCAGCAGTACAAATATAGTTCATACATCAATAATTACCTAGATTAGATACTCCAGGTAAGGCCTGCAAGATATTCATACAGCATGTAGTTCACGCATCTAATTTCTATACTCATTCACAGCACAATATACAATGTATAGTCATTAATATGGAAAGTTTACCATTGAATAAACATATTTATTCCTACTTCCAACAGTAAAGGTCAGAAAAAACCTTCTGAGTAAGCTAGGATTATACAAGTCTAGCATGGATGAATCAATGTAATCATAAACACAGATACTTAACCCATGTTAATAATGCATAAAATGTTGGTCACAGTGACCTTTATTAGTTGTAAGGGTATAGTAGTAACAAAGACGCATTCAATTATCAAGTTTCATGACTGGAACATATACAGCACCCAAAAATTAACTTTCAACAAACAAAACATTCAAAAAGTCACCGAAGCATGAAATATATGTCAAATATACCTCTTACTGCAACTTAAGGAATGAAGAACAATTTGCTGACATACATTTAACCTTGCATCCCACCTCTAGTCCATGTAGGAGACGAGTTTATAGCAAAACGAGAGTCCCTTGGCTGGACTGATGCTCTACTGGACAAAATGAATTTTTAGAAATTCAAGGTAAGACCACTCCTTCCTTTAAATTGCTGAGGGTACAAGCCATTTTTGATAATCTTCAGCAATACGAAATTTAAATGAGCCACTGTGGCAACCATATTTGATATAAGACTACACCATTTTTATTTAGGACAAACTAGACACTCTTAGAAGACTTTTGTTAAAAACTGAATGCCAATATGACCATCCAATAATAACAACAAGATTTTCAATATGGCCATTCTGTCAGAGATATTGAATTTCTGCATAGCACCATTTTTAGTTAGAACCAACCAGATATCTTAAGAATTCTGTTAGTAACAATTTTATGTCAATATAACCATCAATTCCGGAGTAGCAAAACGACATTTTCAAAATGGTCACTATGGTGGACCAGCTAGGCACCATAAGAAATTTTCTGGTGAAAGCAACTCATAGATATGACTTTCCATTTAGAAGGAGTAGCGACAAGAAGATGTTCCAGATGCCTGTCATAGTGACCACATTGGATGTTAGATTGGCGCATTTTTCAGTAAGGACAAACCAGTCACCATAAGATGTTTAAGGTAAAACACCCATGTCGATATGACTTTCCATCGAGGGGAAGTAGTGATAACAAGATTTTTAAGATGATCACATGGGCAACCATATTGTATGTCAGATTGGCATAATTTTCGTTTAGGACCAGATATACGTCATAAGAAGTCTTTTGGTGAAAACCCCATGTTGATATGACCATTCATTCAGGTGGAGTAGCAATAAAAAAGATTTCAAGACAACCACTGGGGCATCCATATTAGCTGTCTGGGCAGTACTATTTTCATTTAGGACCAACTAGACATCATAGTCTGGTGAAAACCCCTTGCTAATATGACTTTCTGTTCAGAAGTAACAATAAGAAGATTTACAAGATGGATGTGCAATCAGCACCATTTTCATTTAGGACCATAGGATGAATGTCTGTGCAGAGTTTCATGGCAATACTCCAAGTAGTTTAGGAGGAGTAGCAGTACCAAACCTGTGCTGATAGATAGAGAAATGGTCGACATAGCATTAAAGCTGACAGAAAACATACGCTCTTCTGGTCTATGACCAGCAGAGCTAAAAGAATGTACACAACCTTAAACACTAGTCTCTCAAAAGGACTGATGCTCTAGTGACTAAAGAGAATTGCTAGGAATTTAAGGTAAGACCAGTTGTTCTTTTTAATTCTTGAGTGTTGAAGCAATCTCTGACATTTGTTACCAATAAAAAGATTTTCAAATTGGATGTAAGATTGGCACCATTTCCATTTAGAACCAACTGAACATTATTAATCTTTTGGTGAAAACTCCATGTGAGCATAACGTACTGTTCAGGAGAAGTAGCGATAACAAGATTTTGAAAATTGCCATCATTGTGGTCTTTATGGATGTCACCTAGGCTAGACTTTTTATTTATTCCTACTAAATTTTATTTAGGCCAACCTAGACACCACAAGAAGCCTTCTCGTGAAAATCCCATACTGATATTACTTTCCATTTATGTGTACTGACAGCAAGATTTTCATGATAGCATCCATGGTGGCCATACTGGATGTCAGATCAGCATAATTTTCATTTAGGACCAACTAGATATCACACAAAATCTTCTGATGAAAACCCCATGTCAATACGACTGTCAGTTCAGGAGAAGTAGCAATAAGATTGTTCAAGATGGATGTCATGGCAGCCATATTGGACATCAGATTGTTATCATGTTCATTTAGGGTCAACTAAACATCATAAAAGGTTTTAAATGACCTTAAATTCAGGAGGAGTAACGATAGTAAGACTTTAAATATGGCTTTTAGGTTGGCAATATTGAATGTGTAATTGACACCATTTCCATTTATAGCCAATTATACCATATGATGAATTTGTGTCTATGACCAGTAAAGCTACAAAATGTAATTTTTGTTTAGGGGGAGGGGGTCAAACTAATTTTTGTGTGTATGATGAGAATTCATCCCCCATAGGGTGACTAGGCAGTTCTAGTAATTAGAACGCCCCTATGTAGACCCTACAGCTACCTTGCCCACGGGCATCCCATATACCTCATTCTTTTTTTAGGACGTAGTCGTACTTGTGGGACATGAGTGCGGTGCTGAAGGAGGGAATTTGGCAGTAGCAGCAGCTAAGCAGTACATAGTTTAAATTAGTTTTACCTCCCAAAAACTACATTTTAATATCAGTTATAGCTTACTCTGTTGTTATTGCGTAGCTAAATTTGACAGTTCTGTGGGAAGCTAATGCTCCCACAAGTGGTGAAGGAAAATAACAAGGAATATTCACCCACACTGTAGAAGCATTGACTACTGCTGGATAGTATTCGCATGGGCCACTTTTTGAGCTACGACTAAGGGACTCAAAGAAAAGATGCCTTCGCTTTGGTGAGCCAAAGAGTGAAAGAAAAAGGAGAAAAAGGTAGTGCAAGATCGCCAAAATGCGGCTTTCGTCACATTTTCCAGAGACGAACAAGTTGAAAAGGCCTATGTGGTAGCAATGGCGCGAACCTCTTGGGCTTTAATTTTCATGAATGAAAGATCCCTCTCGGTAAGGGACTGGTAAGCTCTCTTGACAGCTTTGGTAATCCACCTCAAAACGGTGGAAGCTGAAATATCCGATGAACCTTTAAAGGGGAGGAAAAGACGCGTCCTACTATTCCTTCTCACTTTAGAATAAATAAAAACGTCAAGCCCCAACTGGACATAAAAGTCTATCTTGATCAAGGAGGGACATATACTATTGATAGGTTTCCTACTGCACTAAATGCAAAAGATTCTTCACTTAGAATCATAGACCTTAGACGTAGATTGTCTCCTGGATTGAACGATGCACTTGGCGACTTTGCTTGAAAACATGTCCTTGAGGAGAGATCGTTTGAGATAAGCTAAGCATGAAGCTAGAAAACATATGGGCTGTTGTGTAGAAGCGAACCCTGTGCTGCGAGAGAAGGTCCCTCCTTCGGGGTAATGTGCTGGGCTGGTCTACCAGCAGGTCGAGAAGGTCGTTGAACCACGATCGCTGGGGCAACAAAGGGGTTATCAAAATAAGCTGGGCAGTGGAGTTCCATACTTTGTGAAGTAATTGTGGGATCATTCTGAAGGGCGGAAAGGCGTAAGCAAACAGATGATCCCATTTCAGGCTGAAAGCATCTAATACCCAGGCTATCCGGTCGGGGACTAGGGAGATGTACAAGATGAGCCTATTGTCTTGCCTTGTAGCGAACAAGTCCACCAAGGGTGTCCCCCAAAGTATGAATAGGGAATCTGCTACGGACTGCTGCAGAGAACATTCTGTGATGACTATCCTTCCCTTCCTGGACAGACTGTCTGCCAAAATATTATTTTTGCCAGGAATGTGGCGAACGCGAAGGATAATATCATCCGAGGTTGCCCAACGACGGATATTTCAAACATCCACACATAGATAAAGATGATGTGTGCCTTCTTGCCTTCTGAGGTACGCTAACACTGACGTGTTGCCATTGGAGACCATCACGCAGCGACCTCTTCTTTGTTGATGTACACCCGAAGGGCTGAGAATACTGCCCTCATTTACAAATTGCTGATGTAGAGGGCAAATTCTTCACGGGACTACGAACCCTGAAAAATCATACGCTCCGGCTCCAGATGAGTACCCCACCCGGAATCTGACGCGTCTGCGAACAGATAGAAGTTGAGCTAGGAGGAGTGTATTATGACTCCTGTAAGAACCCGGTCCCGATTTGTCCACCAAAACAGATGATGATGGAAAACCCGACCTAGAGAAATCTGAGCATTCAGACGGTTCCTGTACAGTTTCCAGTTAGCCAGAAGGAGAAACTTGCGAGGATACAAGTGCAGTCTGCCGAAGTTGGACCATGTCCGCAGCGAAGTTCAAGGTCCTCAGCAGAGAAAGATAAAGACGAGCCGACAACGTGGTCTTGGCTCTCAGTGACTCCAACAGGGACATGATCTTGTCTACTCTGTCCCTATGGACACGGACTAATCCTCTGCACCGTGAAAAAAAATTCATGCTCCCCTAGATCAAAACTGGAGATGGAGAAAGTTCCGATTTATCTTGGTTGGGTAAGATACCCAGTCTGATCGCTATGGACCAACAACGTGACAGATCTAGTCTAAGGGACTGTAGCTGGCCATTGTGGATCAACCAATCCTCGAAATATTCGAGGATTTGGAAACTCAGTGACCTTAAGTTGGGTGCACCTACTCCCATGACCGTGGTAAATGCTCTGGGTGCGGACGCCAGGCCGAAATACAGAGCGCAGAATTGGAAGACCTCTTCATCTAAGCAAAACCAGAAGTACTTCATGTGAGAAGAAATGACAGGGATGTGAAGATATGCATCCTGAAGGTCTTATTGCATTCCTGACTGAGGCTGTGGTCTTCATCTTGAAAGGTTCGTCCTACAGAAACCTGCTTAGCGAGGAAAGGTCGATACTTAGACTAAATCTTCCCCCTTTCCTAGGCACCAGAAAAATCAAGGAGTATAAGGTCGGAGATTGGTCGTGGAAAAATCTCTCCACTACACCATTGGAGAAGAGAATGTACCGCTCCCTTTAATCGCACCAGATTCAACTGTTGGACGAACATAACATAGGGGACCTTACTAGAGGAGGAGGATCTTGAAACCGAAGTTGATATCCTCTTTTAGGATTGAGAAAACCCAGCCATTGTCCATGATGCAGGACAAAGTCTCTGAAAGAAAGGTTTAACCTGGAACCCACGGAAAAAGAACACTATGCAATAGAGGGATCAAGTCTCTAGGGCTGACCCTCCTTTTTCTTATGAAAGGGAAAGGGCCCGTAAACCTCCTCCCTTGACCTCTGTGGCGTGCTCTTTCAGGACCCAACTGATGGGGAGGAGGTCTGAAATAGGGTTGTTGCTTAGACTGGAGCTGTGTGGCCTTCAACAATTTTGCTGAAGGACCCTGTGGCCGTTCAGGATGATTTCGTTTCTTGGCCAGTTTCGACGGACCAAAAGCGGATGCAAGGGACCTCTGTTGCTGGTCTCTCAAAATCCTGAGACGCCACGGAGGATATGTGCCGTCCAAAAAGGGTCTGTCCTAGTTAAATAGAGAGAGTGTTGCTCCTCGATTTCGGGAGGGCGCGACTCGCTCTCTGCCCTACGGGATTGGGGAGGGTGCAGCTCCTTCCTCGCATAAGAGCACGACTCACTCTGCACCCGCTTATATCCTACCTTGGGAGTGGACCCACTATCCTGAAGCGTCTCCGAAGAAACTCTTGTAATCCTTCCCAGAGACCCGAGGGACTCGGGCAAGGAAAATCCCTAAATTTCTGAGGAAGAAAAAGATACGTTTTTACGTCCATTTTAAGTCCTTATGCGTTCGGCAAGGTCCTTGACCTCGTCCAACTATAGACTGCAAATGGAACAACCTTCTGTCCTCCTGCAGTTCGCACAAGAAAGGCAGGTGGGGTGTATGTCCCAGGGCGCTTTCCTGTGGCCACACCTCCCAACACCATGCTTAGGCATTGCTGCAAAAAAAGGTGCTGAAAATAAGGCTACAAAGAAAAACCTTTAATGTAAGGATTGTAAAAATGTGATGTAATTGCGTGGTGAATGTCCAATTAAAGAATTAAAACAACTCACTGAAGTTTTAATACAAAAAGATAGCAATGCTAAGCTGAGAATTGTTGTATTATGAATAACACAAATAGTACGTCAATCAAACTGTAATCGAGTACTGGAGAAGACATATATAGCAACAAAATCCCAGCTTTGTAAGAATGCTAAATCAGACTATAATAAGATAAAATCCTACACTGACCTAATAAAATAATATAGGTGTTCGATAACGAAACACACACATGAAGGAACATACTGGTATGCGACCTGCTTTTCCCCTAGATAAAAATAGCACAAGAAAGATTAAAGGAAACTCAATTCGATGATTTACGTGTTATAAACAAACAAAACAGAATCAATATGAGGTCGAAGTCCAATGCGGCACGGAAAGGAATAATTAAATTATTCCTCATGTAATAAAATGAAGACAAAATACAAAATCCCCCAACAATGCTCTTGATGGGGGGTAATCTAAACCAAAGTTATTAACAGGTCGTGACCAAAATTGCCAAAAATCTCTGGAGAGCTGATTCCAGACAGAACGATGTACGTAAAGCAAAAGCACAAATATCGACTAAGGCTTGTAAGCGAAGGCAATTTCTACAGTGATGATTTAATTGTCTATCAAAATGACGACCGGAAAAAGAATGAGGTATGTTAGATGCGCATGGGCAAGGTAGCTGTGAGGTCTACAGAGGGGCGTCCTATTTAATAGAACGTTCCAGTCACAGTATGGGAGGATCAATTCTCGTTATAAGGTTGGGTATTTTCCGTACGCAAAACGCTACGCAATAGTAACCTATTACTAATATTATAATAGCTATAATGACCTGAAAATCTAATTGGTTAATTTACATATGAATACAAATTTGTCTACCTTAAGTGCATCATCATGGTAACAGGTTTTGTATCGTGTTAAACAGTTTTTGTAAAGAAAAGTCAAAGTCCAAAATGATCAAAATGTTAAAGAAATTGAAAACAAATATGCTGTAATTACCAGAAAATGAAACCAAGCCGGATCATCTACTTAGAACCATAATAAAGTTTGTAAAATCTCATGACTCAAAGTTCAATGTTTTAGTGCCATTGACCTAAAATGGATATCTGGCACATGTACATACGTAGGAACTTACAAACAGCAGAAATACAATATAACCCTTTCTGCTATTAGGTGCATATTATCCAGATGTTATAGTAGTATTAATTACTCTCAGTGACATGGAAGTTTTGTAAACATGCACTGTTTTTAGATGAATGCTTTAATTTTTTATTGCGTCAAGTATATTTAGAACAGGTTTCACAGGGTACCATATTGTTTGATTGTTGTAACACAAAATTGATGATAGAAAATCCTATGGACTAATACACAGACAAGACGTTGTTCACTGAGTGCATGAGAACAGTAGCCTCATTAGGGGATTTCCCCCTCCCAGCATCAAGTATCACAAAGAAACTCAGATTTTAATATAAAACATGTATTCATAAATTATTTTTCTTCAGTTGCACTACATTCCCTACCTCAGCACTATAATATAAACCCAGATGCCATATTGATTCTTTTGAAAACGTCACACTCATCTAGCCTCGCACAAAGCAGCTGTACATGAAGTGCACAGAGTATAGCCATCATTTAAAAAACTGCCATGGTATACCAGTGATGAAACAGTAACAAGTAAGCATATAGACTTGTGGATATTGCTTTAAAAGAAATTATCTAATTAATGTCTATCCATAACTGTATTGGAATATGTGCTTGAATGTTTGCAGCAATTTTTATAATGTACAGATTATAGTCCCGTGTGTTTGAATTAAGTGATCACACCTACAAGCACACATTGCTTTTGTTTATTAAGGGTAAATGTTAACCAAACAATGTATACTTTTGTCTCTCGGTGACTAACATGTTATATTGCTAATATGCTGAAATCAAACATATACTTAAATTTAATGAACCTATAATTTTGTGATTTATTGTCATAACTTTGACTACTTACTGCATGTCTGCATGGCATGTTTGTGCGTGTGTGTGTGCGAACAAGGACGAGAGAAGAAAGTGTTTATGCATGTATGTATAGGATTTAATAGCACATCAGAATCCTATCTATTTTCTGCAGATTGAAGTAAAGTTCTAAAAATATAAAGGGAAAATTGGAGAAAAAAACTTAGAAAGACAAACTTTTCCAAATAAAATTCAATAAGGATAAAGGCAAAGATCTTAAAATGATTGCTACAAAATAAAGATTACAGATTTATAATTCATTTTAAATAATAGTAAATAATTTCTCCTACAGGGTTAAAAATACAGAAGTTCTGTAAAAGTATTTAAAATAAAACAATGGTTAAAAGGGTAAAGTACTTGTAAATGCATTCTTTTAGAATGTCAATGACTTTTTTTCTGGCAGAAAAACATTTAAAAGCTACTCAATCGAGTTGACATAAAATGTATGCATCACAGTTTGGAAGTTGATACAGTCAACAGGAATGTGTTACAATATCAGTCAAAGTTTACCCTTTAGGAGGTATGTGTCAGATATGTGTGCTATATATGTGAGGGACATAATATACCCTCATTCCCATAACCTCTTCTATTTGTATATGAATGATGCAGCTAACCCGAGGTGGGTTGGATGTTCTGAAGCTTGTTTGTTGAGTTTTCACTCAACATATTTTGCCATGTACACAGAACATTTCGACTTATACAATATTTGAAGTCTCCATATGAAATCTTGCATTCAGAAACGGGTGATTACAGGGCACGTTTAGCTGCTTTATTTGTTGTTATTACCATTACTGTACAGAATACATTTTTGCAGACAGTGTAAGCAGATCATGTTTCGGAAAGATATGGGATACTAATTAATTTGTCAAGTTTAACACTTTGTAATGTTTTCGGTGTGGAAAGTGAATTTGAAAATATTATGAAATGTGCTTTCTGCTAGGCTTCAATATCATGGAATGATTTCAGTATATATCTAACGTCTGCAGTAAAGATAGAAGCTGTATTAAATAACATGCTGGAGATGGTGTTGTGCAGCATTGCAACAGCAGCTGCAACCTTTTGTCCATCTTTTAAATCATGAAAAAGAGAAAGACAGAGAGAGTTGAAATTAAAATTTTAACAATTTACCTGGTGAGTGTGTGGAGGTTGTCCCTGCAATGAAAGATGAAACAAACTATAATGCTTTATCAAAATGACAGCTATGTCAATATGATCAAAACAACACCAAAAACAAAACCATTAATGGGACATTTTAAGGCCAAAACCTCTAACAAAACTCTCAAACCAAATGCTTCATATATTCTGAAGTAATATTTTCTCCGAAATTCCCACCATTCAACAGTCTAATAATTTCATCATGACTCTGCATTTCAGCTACTGAGTGACACTGTTCCAATGTTTATCACATACTATTACATTTACATGTAGAATTTGAGATTCCATTTATTCTTCCAAAATTTGATGCGGTGTCCAAAAGTATAAATTTGTTTCTCAGTTTGTCTTTCCATTCTTTTTATAAATCGCTCTGGTACTAGCCGAGTCGAAGGCTTTATGGGAGCCCTGGGTAGCCGTGTGGTCTAAGCCATTAATAGGTCACTGACATCTCACGTCTGTCCACATGGGGTCCAGGCTCAGCACGGCCAAAGTGGGTGTGTGAGAAAACTTGCTAGTAGCTTTCCATGGGACAGTGGATCTTCCCGGGATTTCCCAGGTTCTGCCTCAATCAAATACACTGGCCACCATCCATAGCATTTCATGTGCTGCAAAATGGCGCTAACCCACAAAACCAAACCAAACCAAAGGCTTTATGAAGTTGTTGCAAATTATGACAACATTAAATGAGCATATATCAATATATCTATTCTCTCTCTCTTTATATATATATATATATATATATATATATATATATATATATATATATATATATATATATATATATATATATATATATACATACATATACATATCCTGACCAATGGGAGCTGATATGCAAAGAATGCAAATTTCTTGTGTCTTCATGTTAGTACTCTTTTTTCAGAGCTATTTTCAAAATTCACAAGTTATTTAAAATCCCTGGGGTAATAAAGCGATCAGTCTGAAGCAAGCATAATTTAATCTTGAAAACTGCTGCACATGCGACAGAAGATAAGCAACTGGTTTACTCATACAACTTTTACAATACTTCTAATCGAAAATTTTTAAAAAATAGCAGAACACTTTCTAAATTGGCA
Organism: Margaritifera margaritifera; assembly: GCA_029931535.1. Lineage (NCBI taxonomy): Eukaryota > Metazoa > Mollusca > Bivalvia > Unionida > Margaritiferidae > Margaritifera > Margaritifera margaritifera. The sequence goes on from JAQPZY010000342.1 coordinate 92,003, forward strand.
CAGGTGAAAGGGATGAACTATTTTATTTCGGGATATATACACAATATTGTTATGTATAATGTTTACATATTCAACTTTGTCCTTGGTTATATGATACAACCAAGTTGTTTACTTAGAATTCGAGGTCAGAGCTACTTTTGTTTACATTTATACCGGTTTTTCAACTAGCATTACTGATATTTGTTAGGTAAGCCATATTATTTTCTAGAAAATGATGTCAGGTGACCTGTGTTTATATATAGGAAATTGTATATGCAGTGTTTTATTCCTATGCTAACTATCAGTCTTTAAGGAATTTGATTTAATAATTAGATCTTTATAGTTGTGTTGTGAAAATCAGAGCATATTCAGTGGGAGGAATTATTTATTTAAAATATTCATTGGAAAAACTAAAGTCCTCATAGACTTTATGACTTTTTGGGATTAACACATAACTTTAGGATTTTTGTGAATTCATTCAAAGATACTCTGAATTACAACATTTAGGCACATCAGGACATTCAACACTACTGGCACATCAGGCCATTCAAGGCTACTGGAAGTCATTCAGAACATTATATATTGTTGGACTTGTGATTAGGACACTTAGGATTATTGGATTATTTGGATTTCAATTCACAGAATTTTGACATTAATTGTCTTGAAATACATTCCTCACGGATTGTACTTATATTGTTGGTTTCACTTTCTTTCTGTTAAATGTTTTTTTAAGACCTAGAGTCGTAAGAACATAAAGATTCTGGACTGAGACAATGATGTAACAGTTAACATGCGATGTTGGAGATCAACATGCTAGTTACAGCTTCATGTCTAAATATCACTTTCCACCAAACATTAGTAACCAAAGCCTGCTGTTCTTGTAAGTAAGTATCTATTTTAAAAAAAAAGAAATATTGTATTTATTGTGTTCATAAAACTTTTCAATGAATTCTCTGCAATTTTTTAAACAATTTCAGTGGACGTTTAGGCACATAATCAGTATACTGTAGGTCTGCCCTATAAACATGTGATACTATTTGACCAAAAACTACATTTTAAAAAAAATAAGCTTAAAACTTTTCATCACTAATGAACATATAATTTTTGTCTAAAATGTGTGATTTGAAATATTAAACAGAAAAATTATATTTATATATTATATTTAGAAAATTGATGTTTCAGTTATAGTTATATTTTCTGTATATTTCTTAATAGAAGGATTGTGCTTGCTGCCATAAAACCTTCATTACACTAATAGTTCTGGCTTCACTGCCTTTACATAAGAGTAGTTAGTTATATCAATACAGGAGTGGAGCCCAAGTCAGTGTGAGGGCAGGTCTTCGAGTAAATTAGTTTTAAGAGGCCTAGACAAATTTTACATCTATACATATATGTGCACAAGATATTGTGAATTCTTTATTTGTAATTTACACCACTGGCACATAGTACATTAACATTATAAACGATTTTAACCCAAACAAAATATGCTAAAGAAAAATACCAACTATTCTCCTCAATTATACAACGAATTTCTTAAACACTTTCCTCTATCAACTTACTATATCACTTTTATGTCGATGTTCTCAACAAACTACCCAAAGTTCTCTTTCCCACATGCACCCAGTGTGATACAATTCCGTCTAACACTGACCTGACGGACAACTGAACGTGCGAGGTTTCATACTCACCACAGATGTGTTCACAGTTTTAGGTGAACTTCACTAAACCTCTGAGCAACTGACTAAAATAGGACTGTGGCTAAAACATTACAACCAAAGAGTCTATATCCCTATTAAATCATTTAAATAAAACATGTTAAAAACTACTTATTATCATCAATTCTACAGAGAAGACAAATTGAATAGGTTGAATTAACAATTCCATTTGAACAATTTTCGCACTTAATTCTAACACTCATACCACACAGACTGCAGTAATACAGTACAGGTTATACGATCGAATAAAGTATGACCCTAAACGACCATTCACAATTTTGAGGTCAGTCCTATGGATCGTACCTCGAATGTCTGCCGAAAGTTCCATTTGGACTAACTCGGCAATTTACAATACAAGGATCGACCAAAAAGTTTAGAAAGTATCAAACGATCTTTTTTATTTGCAACTTCTCGGCCAATCATATGGTCAATCCAACTGCATAAGAGAAAAAAAGGTGGTCTGAATAGTTTGTTTGTCCTCTTTGAATGCAAATTGTACGGTTGTTTGTGTGTAGATTACAAATTACTTTGCCGACATACATCAGAGACATTTTTTCTCTTGAAGAAATAGCCGAGGTGGCACAACTGAATATATGAGGTCAAATGATAATGACGGGCATACCAACACATGATGTTTGAAGCAAGCAAACATACATTGTTACTCGAGACAAAGGATGATGACGTTAAACAAATACAACAGATATGGATTACAGAATGGGTACAAATATAGTCCAACAACTATACAACAGAAGAGTCATTTATTTATGCAGATATCAGCGACATTATCTTAGACTTTGCAATATTGATTCATGTATATGTGCTCCCCAATGCATAATAATGGATGGCTTAAATTTTATCATTGACCCATTACAATACATACTCCCGCACAAATCTAATACAATATCAAACAACATAGACCATGATCATCCATTGGATAATGGACCAGCACATCTGGGTCTATGAATTTTGATAGGACAGTGACTACTCAGTAAAACAACTGCATAGACTATAATCTGCCTGTGCATTAAATGCTAGCAGATCAGAGTCTATGTTGTTTGCAGTGGGATCCAGCGTATAGGCAAGTGTATATGTTACAGGTGTTATTGTGCAAAAATGAAAATGGGTGGGTCTGACGGTTAAGGGCTGTAACTCTGCAAAAGGTTGAACAGTCAGACTAAAATATAGACCCAAAGTAATATGTCCCATTTGCTATTAAAAGCTGGGGAAAAAGTGCCTAACTGCTACTTATTTATTCATGCACATATACATTAATCAATGCAAAACAACCTTTTCAAGATATATCTGAATAACTAGCAGTACAAATGTCACTCTGAATCATAAATGCTTGAATTCAATAAGAAGTAATAAGGACACTCTGTCATCTATGCTCATCTCAGGTAACAATGAAAAATATCAGGCCTTAATGAGTTACATTGAGTTTGCTTGATTTGTGTCCTTCTTCCTCATTTTAATGTTTTCCATCTTTCTTCCTTATTTAATTTTTTTTGTAAAACAATTACAGAAAATATTTCCTCTTGGACAATTGATGTAAAAAACTAGCCCATTAAGGTTATGTACTGTATATTTATTTTTTGCATAACGAGACAGTGTCCTTGTTATAGGCTTGTCATTACAATAATGACAAACCTAAAAGAGTGATATGCAGGGAACTGATGAAATATTAGAATTTAAGATAATGCCAAGAAAGCTCAAAACACTTTAAACCAAGAGTCCATCAAAGGGACTGATGCACCACCGGCCAAATATTGAAACCATATCTGATATTTTGGAGCAACAACCTTTTGGATATCATAAGAAGACTTTCAGAGAAAACCTTCTGTCGATATGACCATCGATTCAGGAGGAGGAGTGATAAATAAAATCATGATGACTTTCATAGCAGACATATTGTTATAAGACTGACACCAGTTTCATTTAGCATATCATAAGAAAAATAAAATATAATGTCTGAACTCCCATTTAAAGATAGACGTCAGTCCCTACCCGAATTGCAGAGTGTGTTATTCATGTATCCAAAAGTTTCCTCTATTTATAAGCTCAATGTTGCTGCAGAAAATCTGAGTCAGACAAAATAATTTATATTATCTGATATTAAACACTGTTTGTCATTGATAGAGTATCATTCTTTAAGCAGAGGTTCCTGATGTGTTCCTTTATTTTAACTTGAAGTTCCCTTTTGGTCTAAAATACATAGTATTTGCTGAATGTTTAGCATTATGTTTGATACAATAACCTCTTGATTTGAAATATATTTGAAGTTTGTGTAAGTGCTTTTAAAGATTATGGATTTTTCCATTTTATTGCAAATAATGCAACTTATATTGCAATTCCCTACTTTATTTATGGATGATTCACTCATGAAACTTTGAGTTTTTGTGGCCTTTTGAAATGCCATTTCATACTAATCTGCTATATTGAGTGTGGTGGTAAAGGTCAAGCTGGTTAGTTATTTCGCGGTTACACTTCTTGTACCTTTTTCTAATTTTAACTTAATATACTTTATTCTAGATATTGTAAGAAGTCTTTTGGTGAAAATCCCTACAGCATGCATACAAACGGAATAGAGATAATACATTTTGCAATATGGCCAACATGCTAGTCATGCTGGATGTTATGCCTATAGACTTTTTCTTTAGGACTAACTAGGCATCACAAAAAAGTCGTTTGGAGCAAATTCCATGTCAATGTGTCGTTCATTCAAGAGAAGTACCAAAAATAGCCATACTGTGTCAGAAACAGCACCATTTATATCTAGAACAAAATAGACAACATAAAAAGTATTCTGGTGAAAACTCCATTTCAATATTATGGTTGCAAAGGTGGCCGTATTGGATTGAGATCAGCACAATTATTATGCAGAATCAACTTGGCACCACAAAAGGTCTTCTGGTGAATACCGCATATTGATATGGCCATCCATCCAGAAGCAGTAGCAATAACAAGATTTTCAAGAGGGTACCATGGTGGTCATATCGGATGTCAGGTCATTTAAGACAACTAGACTCTATAAGACGTCTTCTGGTGAAAACTCCATGTCAATAGGACTTTCAATTTAGGCGAAACAGTGATAATATTTTCGAGATAGCTTCCATGGCAGGTATATTGAATGGCAGATTCACTCCAATTTCATTTTAGGACCAAATAGACCTCACAAGAAGTCTTTTAGTGTGAACCTGATGTTGATTTGACCATTCTGGAGGAGGTTTGGCATGACTTTCAAGATGGTCACTGCAGCTGCCATATTGTTCATCCAAGCAGTTTCATTTTTATTTAGGATCAGCTAAATCTTGAGATGAATGTGTGTGTGTGTAATGTTTCGTGGCAATCCTCTATGTATTTTAGGAGTAGCATTAACAACCTTGTGCTAACAGGCAGACAACAACAGGACATCACAAAAGTTCTTCTGGTCTTTAGCCAGTAGAGCTAAAAATACACCCCAAAAAGTGGAATCTTTAAGCCCAATTTAATATGTCCTGTTCTGCAACCAGAGTTTCCATCCAGGTTTAGATTTTCAAGAGTTTTCAAGTTCTCAGATAGTGAATGGTTTATTGTGATCTTCAGCTTTAGCATTTTTTACATTTAAAGTAACCTTTTCTGTCTGCATTTTCACATAGCAAAGTTTTCAGAATTGTTCTCTTTTCCTTACAGAACTGGAGCATGCACTACAAGTGCTGTGCATACTGTATTCATACTGGTCAAATACAACATCTATCCTGTAAAAACTGCATTATATACATTTTCCATACAAGATCACTGTTTAAATAATAAGTAATTCATACCCAAACAAGAGAAAAAGTGAGGTTATTTTAAATCATCTTTTTCTTGTTATAATGTGATAGTTCTAATAATTATCAGATATGCTATACCTATCTGGTATCATCATCATCATATGTTTCCAGAAGATACAAAAAGTTATATTTGCATTTTGTGATACTTATATGTCTTGCAATAGTTCAAGTTTCCTATGTGAGCAGTCACAACAACTCTATTTTTACTTTAACATAAAGCAGAATAATTCAGTTGAATGTAGAGTGTCCACACATGTGACAGAACAGAAAAGTCTGCTTAGAAAAAATAGGGAGATTTGCACAATTTTAATAATCCGACCATAATCAATTAATTTTTTAATCCTTTGGAATTATTTCTGATCTTAATAGTATAATCTATGTCGACAAACTTTAAACACTGAAGCTAACCGGCTCTGCACACAGAATCAACGGGATGTTCACTGTTTTATGCTGCCTGAAATTAGCAACAAAATTGTCTTGCCCTGCTTAAGCCAGTTCACAATCACGTGATCACAGGCAGTTTTACCGTAAATATGCTAAAGTTGAACCAAGGTGTAAACAAATTGGAAAAAAATAATATTTTTTCAATAAGAATTTTGCATACACGAGATTTCAGTGAGTGTCGGGAGGGAAGGGTGGCCACCCTTCATCTCGGGAGGAAAACGCTCCCGTCCGAGAGGTTTACGTGTATGAATAACAGTGGTTATTTCCCTATCTGACGGCCTGGAAGACTGGTTTAGTGAAAACAACATACACACATAACTTATTGTGGTATGTTGGAAACAAAACTACTAGAGCTTTAATAGTCGCAACTTTGACCGTTTAACTTGGGACTGCAACTGCTGAATCTTCGAAAAACCAAATTGGAACCTTTCGAAATTAGTATGGCTGATTTTTTTTCTGAAACAATTATTTTTGTCCATGTTCATGCTGCACATTGCATTAATGTCATTGTGATGTAGCCCTGTACTAATTAATGTCAAGGGGCTACAGTTCACTACACCATACTTGAAAATACTGTTGCGTTTTTTTTTTTTTTTGTTTGCTCCATTATACAACATTGCTTCAGCTACAAAGAACTAAACGGGCATCTAATCTTGCCTCTGAAAATGCTTGCCCCTTTGCCCCCACAGTATGTCCCTTTTTGAACTGCAAAATGAACTCTTTAGAAACACTATGTAATTTTCTACGTGCATTTCCAGATAAACATCTACTTTAGTCTTCAGTAGCCAATATAAAAATTATCATGCAGAAAATAAATTCAGACAAAAGTGCTCTTGGTCCCATTTCCTGCTAAAGATTTTTTTAAAAGCTTTTATCTTTTATCTTAACATTTTAACTTGTAACCATTTTATACTTCAAAATCTGAACTTTTAAATGTAGTTTTTTCGGAGGGGGGAGGGTAAACTAATGTTTATCCTGTAATACTTACCTGTTGCTACGGCGTAGCTGGTTCCTTTCCGGACGGAATATACACCGATCGTATGATGAGAATTCATCATCCCATAGGGTGAGCTGGAAGATTCTGGAACACCAGAATCCCCCTGGTCTAACCCGCAGATACTTTGCCCATTCATAATATCCTTCATTCTTTTTCAGAACATAGCTTAAAGTAGTGGTAGAAATGGCTCGAACCTCGTAGGCTTTAATTTTTAATGAATGAAAGCTTGATACGGTTTCCTGATTGTTAATGCAATCCACCTCGACATGGTGGAAGCTCAACCTTTAAGGCGACGGTAAAGACACTTCCTATACTACCTTCTCTCTTTAGAAACTGCCAAATAAAGCGTAAAGCTCTAAATAGACATAACAAGTCTATCTTGATCATCCCCAGCACATATACGATTGAGACTAGGGATCTCAATCGGGAGCGGAGTAATTAATGGATGCTGGCTTTTTTGCTAAATAACCTGGTTGACAAACGAGACAAACCAACTCATAATTTTACATTGAACCATATTCAGCTTTGCTCTATTGATAGGGCATAAAGTTCACTCCTTCATCTCACGGATCCTAATGACAGCAAGGACATAGTCTTCATGGTAAGGTTCTTCAAGGAAGCTTCACCCAACGGTTAATAGGGGTTTAAATTTAGAGACCGTAATACACGAAACTGATTCCATCTAGGTATTAGAGTGTGAGACAGCAGTCTTTGCTCCTCGAATTACCTGATCATGTCTGCTAAGTGATAGTCCGTCCTAATGGCTAGGCCTTTTGGAACTTTAAGTGTTGGATAGGACTGTCTTATAACCCTTGATAGTATAAATCGAACATTTGTTTCTCTTCAAGAGGAAGAGAAGAAAATCATCCACTGCACTCTTAGAGAGACAGCTAGGATTGATACGTTTCCTAATGCACCGATCACAAAAGATTCACCACTTGGCATCATAAACCTTAAACGCAGATTGTCGCCTGGACTGAACAATGCACTTGGAAACTTTGTTTGAAAACTTGTCCCGGCATAGAGATCGTTTGAGATGAGCCAAACGTGAAGACGGAGAATATGTTGGAGAAAGCCCCTGTGCTGTGACAGGAGGTCCATCCTCTGAGGTAATGTCCTGGGATGGTCCACCAGAAGGTCAAGAGGATCACTGAACCATGATCATTAGGGCCACATAGGGGTTATCAAAATGAGCTGAGAAGTGGAGTTCTTTACTGTGTAAAGTACCTGTAAAATCACCCTGACGGGTGGGAAGGGGTAAGTGAACAGACAATCCCACTTCAGGCCGAAAGCATCCAGTGCACAGGCCATCTGGTCAGGGACTGGGGAAACGAACAAGAGGAGCTTGTTGTTTTGTATTGTATGAAACAAGTCCACAAACGGTGTCCCCCAAAGTTTGAATATGGAATCTGCTGTGGATTGGTATAAAGACTATTCCGTGAGGACTATCTTCCACTTCATTGACACACTATCTGCCAAAATATTGTTTTTGCCAGGACTGTGGTAAACTTGGAGGGTAATCCCTCTCGACGCTGCCTAGTGAAGGAGGTTCTCAACTTCAATGCAACGAGAAGCTGCATGTGTGCCTCCTTGTCTGGTGAGGTACGCTACCATCTATATGTTATCGGAGAAGACCATCAAGCAGTGGCCTCTTGTTTTGTCGAAACACCCTGAATGGCTAAGAACAAGGCCCTCATTTCCAAATTGTTGATGTGGAGGACAGATTATTCCCGCGCCCATGAACCCTGAAGAATCGGTCCTTCCAGCTCCAGATGAGCACCCCAACTTGAATCTGACGTGCAGGTTAACAGAGCACTTACAGTCTGCACCAAGCTGTGGGCGAGTAGAGGGTGCTAATTCTCCCTCGCGGGGGTGTGACTCACTTTCTGCTCTTTTGGACAGAAGAGGATGCTGCTCCTCTCTCACAGGAGGGTGCGACTCACTCTGCCCTTACAGAATGTGTAGAGTGCTGCTCATCACTCTACACCCATTTATAACCTCCGCTGGGAGGGAGCCCACTAACCCTAAGAGTCCCCAAAGAGACTTAGGTAATCCTTATCTGTGTCCCCCGAATATCAGAGAAGTAACCATCCGAAAATTCCGAGGAAGACGAGTAAGGAACTTTCTTCCTTTCTTTATAAGTATATCCATGCTAGGCAAAGTTTCAGATCTCGTCTGACCATAGGCTGCAAAGCAAGTACAAAATAGGCAAGTGAGGTGGGTGTCCCAGGTGACTTTCCTGTGGCCATACCTATCCGTGCCCTGCTTAGCCATTGTTGCTATAGAGTGCTGAAAAGAGGAGTTATTCAAAAACTTATGTGTAAGTATATATATAAATTTATTTGCTTGCTCTATTTCTATGCTAATGTGATAACAGCTAGAACTCTCCTTTCCTATGTGTTGTCTCAAATAATTAAAAAAACCCACTGATGTTTCAATGGAAAAAGGTAAGCTGAGTACTGAATATTAAAGAAAAAGAAACAATTAATACTGAAATATGATGTCAACCAGGTTTGTTCGAGAACTGGGGAAATCAATTAGAAACAAAAAACAGTTTGGTAAGATTGCTAACAAAAAGGATAATAACAAGGAATACTATCCTATACTAACTCCGAGAATGAACTGGTGTTCGATAACTAAATACACAACGTAATGGGAAAAAATGGTGGTCAACCTTCATTTCCAAGATATTAATCGCACATGTCACATTACGAGAAATGTCAATTACAATGATTCGTTACTGTAATAAAGCAATGAAAAGAATCAAAATGAGTCCACATAACAAATTTGCAAGGATAGGGATATTTTACTATATGCATACGGAAGCTAAAATATAATTGTTTAAAAAAAATAGTTACGCTAACACCACTGTGGGTAAGAACCTAAATGCAAGGTTATACAAAGCGTAACCAGAAGAAATGCAAATAACTCTCAAGAGAGCTCAATTCGAACAGAAAAAATGCTTAATCAAGGGTAATTCCACACGATTAAAACGATACACATAAAGAAGAAGCTCAAATTGCGACATTCACACATAAAGCGAAGCGAAGGCAATTTCTCTTCAACGTACACTGAAGCATTGGTAATGTCTGCGACCTGAAAAATAATGGAGGACAGTGCACATGCATGACCAAGGTATCCATGGGTTGAACCAGAGGCATTTTGGTATTCCTAATTCTTCCAGTTCACCCTATGGGAGGATGAATTATCATCATATGGTCGGGGTACTTTCTGTCCGGAAAAAGAGCCAGCTATGCAATAGCAACCGGTTATATATATATATATATATATATATATATATATATATATATATATATATATATATATATATATATATATATATATATATATATATATACCCCTCCGCACCCCGATGCACCTGCGTATCTAATGTGACAGGGCATACCAGAAACAAAATAATACAAATAACAGTATTTCTACCTTAACAAACTAGTGGTAACAAGCTGATATCAAACAAATTAATGCTATTTTGGTATTCTTCTTTTTAAAACCATGGCTCTTAAAGAGATGCATCAAATTATTAAGTTTCATGACATGAACACATAGACCACCCCCAAAATAACACAATATTTGAATAACATCATTGAGCATGAAATGCAGATCACAGAGACTTCTTTTGGCATAAAAGATGTCGAACTTACTACGATTCATTCACTCACCAAATGGTATGGTTCAAGGTAGGATAGTATGCAGATATCATACCCAAAACGAATGTGGTCATGACCTAAATGCAAAGCCAGTAAAAGATGAAATTTAGATCACAATGAGCTTATTTCCTTGTGTGAGTGTGGTAGTAACAGTGATGGAACAGCACCCAAGAAATGTTATGTTTACACAGAATCTGAACAAAATCACTGAGCATAAGAAACAAGTCACATAGACTCAATTTAATTTTATTCCATCTAGTCCTGTTAAAATTCTGACCAAACATTTTTAAACTTTGTTTTTTTTTATTATATTTTTTAATTTTAACAATTCATTTACGAACAGCAAGGTAATTCGAACCTCGCCATTAGTGGAGATTATTGCTGGGTAGGTCTGTGTGTGTGTGGGGGGATATCAAATATGATATTCGTTTGCTCACCCCCACCCCCACTAAAGTCTATTATATTTGTACTTACCTCGCAGAAACGATACCTTACAAACCTTCTAACTTGTTTCAAATGAACACCAATGTTCCATTTCATTTTAGACCTTTGTATCAGTGCATTTTTGAAAACCAACGGGGTCGGGGTGGGTGGGACCTGCCTAGAAGTGTTCTTAAAAAAATATACATTAAATTGTTTTTTTAAACAATATTCAATATTTTAATTTGCTAGAGGCCTATTATGAAATGATTCCTTATATTACTTACCACAACGACACATCTATCTGCATCTTTCGAATTCTCATAAGGTTCGACTCCACCATAAACGATGCTATGTACCGTGTATTGTAAACTGCAACTGTATCTGCAGCCGAATCCGTACAGCCTTTTCAAAATCGTTCAAAGAATTAGCAAAATATTCCAGTACAACGTCAATCATAGTAATAACGAACTACAAGAAAACATTCGATCATAATAGGCTGCAGCATAATGTTACAACTGCAATATCCGATTCGACATAGATTACAGCCGCTTCCGGTCCAGATTTTCTCAAATCAAATTCTGTGTTACAAAATCAGTGTACAATCAGCATCCGGCTACTATGAAAACGCAGCATCAGTCTCGGTGCCAATTTCAACTGCACCTTAATTGTAACATAAGCGTGTCAAAATGGCTTTTGCAAGAAGTGTTCGAGTGACAAAACATCTAAGAGAAGGGGAATAGATCCATTTCTTTAGATGAATCACTTCTCAATTGTGCACTTCTATGTGATAATGACGAAATTTAGTTCAAGATTATTAATGCTTTTGTTGGGCTGGGGTCACACTGGCACTTGTTTTCGATTTCAATAAAAAAGCGAAACTTAGTTGATCCACAGTTCTAAATCAATATCAATTATAGTATAAGGGGAGTGGATATTGCTAATAGTTTGAGTATTACTGACAGATACGGGTGCAACAGGAATTTATGGCTTTGAGTGAAGGTTACAATTATCATCCCAGGTACGTTTTTAGCGTACCCCCCCTCTTATCACTGCCAGAGCACTATTAGCGGATTTCGGGGATATTTGTTGCTTTTAAGTTCTGAATGCTGTCCTAGTCCATCCAGCATGGTTTATCATTATGTCTATCCTGAATCTAGTTCTAACTTGGACTATATATTTCTTTTCTTGTCTTTTCCTTTTTTGTATTTTGTCTGGCGCCCAGACATTAGACTTTTTAAATTGCTACACACATTTATTTTCATCTTTCAGATAAGTATGTACTCCGACAGTTTGTAGATGATCATGAGCTGCCAGTCACACTTGTAGATAATATGTATTATGATGGCAACCTGGAAATTGGCAGCAAAGTGATGGGGCTCTGGCCCGATGATAGACTGCCACAACCCTTGAGATTAGTGGCGAGTTCATATACCCCTGCTGCAAAGTTGAACTGGATGGGACATACAGTATTCATTTCTTCTTCACAGCTTTACATTCACTATCTTTTTGTATAGTCTCTGATCAGCTCAAAAAATATTGTAGTGTGTATTACTATTTTTTAAAAAGGACTGAATTGTGTGTGGACAATAACTTCCAGGTCCAACCATGAAGGTCAAGAGCACATGTGGGGATCTAAGGTCAGAAATACTGCCTTTATTCCCTTTTGATATCACAAATCATTTGTATATGCGCTCTATATGTTTGAGCTGGTGGTAGAATTTAATTTATATAAAATTACAAAATGATTAACCAGTGAGACTGTAAAGAGAGTGTGAGACCTTTTAATTTTGTTACCCATACAATTACTTGTCAATATTAAATTTAAGTCAGGTTTTGTCTGTGAGTGTTCGGACAGGGACTCTAGATAGTATCGATCAGTTTTTATTTTGTCCCAACACCATTTAGAAACAAATAAAACTTTTAGGGAACAGCTATAGCTCAGTTGGTTGTACGCTGGATTGTCAAACAACTAGTTATGTATGTGTCCTTGCGCAAGACAAATTAACTCTCCATGTCTTGTTAGTCATATGGAAACATTAACTGATGTGTTAGTCAGCCATAAAACTTAACTCGCTCTCTCAATAAACCAGTTTTATGTTTTGTTGCATTCATGTAAGGTCCAAAATCTCTAAATTGGTTTAAATAAAGATGATGGGAGGCCAGGTAGTATAAAGACAATTTCATACTTATATATTGGCCAGGATTGCTGTTGCTTTAGCTTCATCTTTTAAACAATATAACTATTTTTGTAGCAATGATGCCAAAGACACTACACCAGCCATACTTGGAGAAAAGAAACCATTTGTTACATCTGCAGTTGAGGTTACTGTAATACAAAGACCAGGACCCATGTTTAAATTATTCAGACTAAAGCAGGTACAGATGTATACTTTAGGAAGGAATATCAGTGAGTGAAAACAAGAAACATGTATGCAATAAAATATGCAGATGGGAAATCGGGTTTGGTATAGGGTTTTTTTTCTAGAGATTGGCGGTCAGCTGTATGGTTATATTTGCTACTTGGAAGGCAAAAAAGTACCAGAGAATATATCATCACATGGCATTGTGCAGAAATACCACCAGGTTCCATTGTGTCACACAAAAGTTCAAGCTTCAAAACTGTAGATTAATAAGTGTTACTGATTTTGAAATGCAAGTGTAACCTTTTGACCAAAAGATGTATAGTTTGATTCCTCCAAATCTGCTTGAACATATCCCCAAGGGAGAGGAAGAAAGGATGCAGAGGGGAATGTACAACTTTCACATAAGAATAGTAACAAGAACAATGAGTACACGTTTAAAGGATCCAATTTATACAGTTGTTCCAGTTTTGATACTATTCACACAATCTTCACATAATAATTACTTCACTTGTGTCCAATGGACAGCTGCATTTTTTATTTAAGCAATAATGTATCCCTGGCAGAGATAATTCCCTGATGGAGTTCATCTGTGAAAGAAGTTTAATTTCCACACATCTGAGCAACATGCTGTTAATTTTTAAATAAGATCACTCACCGCCTGGGATAAATTATTTCAACTGTACCATTATTTAAAACCTGTTTAAAACGTCTTCAAAGTTAGAAAATGCTTTTGCTACCATTTTATCGACTTTTTAGTAAAATCCAACAGCCGACAAATCAAGCGTTATGTCAATGATGGCATCCACGTGTGATTCCGTGGAAATTAGTTACATATTTATGTAATCGTTGAAGGCTTTCATGGGAGCAACAGAACAGCTTAAACAAAATCAGGAGACTGCCTTTTCTCGTATCGAGCACGCACGTGAGTTATTATATAATACATTAATAATAAACAGTTTTCAACGATGGTTATGTTAACAAAATATTCGGGTTGTGTTAGAGTTCTGGGTAAAATCAGTGTAATTATATCATGATACATTTTTCTCATGCCTTATAATGGAAGGCTCATTCAAGCGATCACAACGGCATAACAGAGTGTGTGCATCCGAAAGTCTAGTATAAAGTACAACTCCTACATCTCATTTATCTTGTATAACAGCTGTATAATCTTGTCTCATATATATTACAATATTTCAGTGTTAATACAATACTGTATAATTGTATTATTTCATTTCAGAATGTCTGAAATTTCGGCTAAACACTCTAGTCAAATTTCACTGGGATTTCAGTGAAATTTCACTGAAAAATTTGGTCAAAATGTTAGTGAAAGTTTAGTGAGATCTTGCCAAAAATTTCCATGAACTTTCACTAATATTTTAGTGAGATCTCACCAAAAACTCCATTGAAATGTCACTAATATTTTGACCAAAACTTTCGGTAAGATTTCAAATTGTCTCCTGAAGTCGGAGATGTATTAGGTCATATTATGTAAGTAGAAGACAGAGTTCATCAAAGTTTTGCTTCAATTAAACATTAGTAAGTCCATTGTATTTTAGTGCCAGACATATTTATGAAAATCGTGGAATACAGGAAACACCAATTTCCATACTTTCTAGACTTCCAAATCTTTTTGTTATGGAGACTGGTAAATGCCTTAGGAAGTCAAGAACATTTTTTAATTCAAATTTTGTTTGCTTTTGAGCGTGCATTACCACTGGGGCCAGCAGTTTAATAATCTTTGTGTGGGCTGGACCTAACCGGATCTGAGCTAGCAGTGTTGGGTTTCCTATTTATCATGTACACTGACCACTGGAGCCAATGGTTTACTGCCCTCCGTGTGGGCTGGATCCAAACGGTTTCTTGGTAGTGTTCAGTTTCTTGTTTTCTATACTGTCAGACTGATTACTAGCATTCTCTATTTCACTCTATATTTGGGTGGCTGCTCAAATGGGTTTGGGAGGTTTCAGGACTGTAAATTTGTTCCAACCTCTAGCCAGATAAATTGTGTATGGGTTCAGAGAGAATTTGTGGCTTTTCAAATGAATGAATCATGATCATCACCTCAGGAATTTTGCACTTATTAATATTGTGCAGAAATCAGTATCAATCCAGGAGCTGCTAAAGTTCCTAAATCATTCAGTTGTTGCAATATATAGTGACCTATATGATTACCCGATTTATTTCTAATCAACAACTTGAAGTTGAGCACATCACTTCTCTTAGAATTATATATTTTACTGGATTTATTTAAAATTGGGATTACCTATATCTGAATTGAATGCTAATTTGGTAACATTCATTCATATTGTCGTTTTGAAGAAATACCACTCCAAAGGTGAAAATTGCAAAAGGTCAACAGAAAAACGAATCTGAAAATATCCTTATTAAATGTGTCCAGGTAACAGTGTGGTTGATACATGTCTGCCCTAACCACACTTATTACAACAACTAATATTACAAGGAACTGTGACTAGTATGGAGTTACGTTTATGGTGGTGCGAGAAAGCCTTTTCATTATTGTTCAGAATTTCCTCAATGATGAAGTTAACCACTTTAAATGATTTAACTTTTCATGTTACTTGATGGTTCATCTTCACAAAGCATGTCATCACTTTTTATAGCATGTTTTCACTGGCTTTCGTCTAGTGTTTGACTAATACAATCATTTTCTGCAATTCACGACTAGTGTTATATTTCAATTTAGTGTTAAATTTGAACATCATGAAACTAATGGGTTATTGGACACACTGTATAATTATGGATTTGACAATAGCCAATCACATTTTGTTGAATACAAGTTACACACGGTATATGCTATACAGCAATATGTCAATCACAAAAAGATGTGTATACACAACTTTTATCAATTTGTAAATTGCCACCCGGATTTTTTTTTTTTTTTTTTTTTTTCAATATAAGCATCTACACGCTCAGTAAATAATGTAAAATTTGAGAAACCAAGACAACCTAAACTGATGCATGTCAACCAACCTTCTAATGATCAAGTAAAGTATGAAAATATATTAAATGCACTTAGAATGGGTGTAAGTGTGTTTGGTTCTCAAGCACAATAATTGGCAACATATGGTAAAAAAACAAGAAATGATAAGGAATTAAATACCTCAGTGCAATGCATCACTACATCACATACGCAATGATAACTATTCAAACTGAACACATGTTACAAACAGCAATTCTAAAGCTAAATCCAACTATGTTAAGTAGAAATGCTCTATTACATTTTTAAGATACTGGTAATCGTCAATTTATGTTTGAATCGTTCAATGATGAGTAGAATTGTTCTATTGGTGGTATATCGATTTCATTCAAGGGAGTCAATGTAGCTCAGTTAGTAACGCGTGAGATTCATAATTCAATTGTTGCGGGTTTAATACTTGCTGATGCCAGCCTGGATCGGCTGCCTTGGTGTGTCTTTGGTACAGGCACTAATAGCTCCCATTTCCCCAGCACAGTATAGCCAATAAAAGTGCCGTTAAACCATTTCAATACAGCTTTCAAATTCATTCATGTGAATGGGTTATGTCTTTCCTCAAATATTCAGGCTGCAAATGTGTAATCTGTTTTGGTGTTTCACTTTTTCATAACACATCAAGTTAACAACAGCTGTTCTATATATTGTCTCATGAATTTGAAGCGTAATTAACCCCTTAACTGTTATTTCTCTTCTTTCTTTCATGAACCTATCAAGTATGAAATCCTTACTGAATGGAAGATATTCCATGTCATTTTTCAGTTATACTTGTATATTTTCATCTGGGTCATTTGTAATAAATGTGTGCAATATTTTAATAATATTTGTAACTCAACAAACTAATGGTTTATATCTCATGTGGACTCATTTAACAGAACTGTCATGGACTATGTTTGGCTGTTTTTCTTGTCCGGAATTGTACCATACACTCTGTGAAGTGATTTACATCTCCAGCACACGTTACCTTTGGCACAATAAAGTTCTGAGTTCTTCACTGACTTGTCCAGGCATGTCCTTGACATTCCAACAAAGGTGCACTTTGACACTGATATATCCAAGCCTGCCTTTAGAGCAGGTATTCCACTGTTATGTCAGTTTCTCTTTTAAATGCTGAATCTGGCATCATGATACTTTCAAAATCACAACAACAATATGTGCATATCTGCCAGATTTCTCACTCCCAAATCGTCCAACACAGTCTTCTTATAAAAAATATCATTTGAAGTAAACTTTACGAAGAACTAGAGAGAGAGAGAGACAGACAGACAGACATACAGAGAGACAGACAGACAGAGAGAGATACCATTCTTAGCACCGCAATATATGCCTCTAACGTGTAACCTGGTAAACAGTAAACAGTTGGGATTTGCTTCATGCCCATGGACAACTATTAGCATTGGTCAATTTATACAGCTAATTGTCATAGGTGATTAAAAGGTAAAGGTGGTCAAAATGCAAATATTTGATTAAAGGTGGTAAAATGCAAAAGGTGATTATTTTGGTACTTGAATGATAAAGGTAAGAGCAGTGTCCAAGTGTGATTTATACTTGAAGGTAAGCTGTCAAAGCCCAATTGAGATTCATAGAAAGATAATCCATCTATGAAGCAAGTACAGAATAAACCATCTTCAAAAGTGAACAAAGCCAGAAATGCTAAATTTCAGAACTCTAAATTTAATTTTGTCGAATGCAGAAGCAAGGGGGAGCATTTTACATTCTGCACATACTGTAACCATCATACTGGCATTAACCATTCACTAGTATATGACATTCAACACTACTTTGCAGAAACATTAGTTTAAATGCTGAGAAACCTTCAACAAGATATATGTGGTACTTGCACAATGGTTCCATTCCGTCCCTGATGAGTACAATGATCAACACTAATGACAAACCATCCAATGAACTGCAAAATCAGCAGGTACAGGATAATACAGTATTTCACTAGCTACAAGATCTTAAAGCAGACATTTTGGGCATTCATATTTAATGTCGGTGTGCCTGCAATTATGCAAGTATGTGCACATATGTGTGTGTGATGATATATAACAATGCTAAGTCTACTAACCATTTTTTGTTTGAAAATGTATTAAATGCTTAAAAGAAAATATATTTTGTTTTCTTTTATTCAAACTTTAATTCCCCATAACTCTTTATTAGACTTGTATGAGTAAATAACTTAGTTTTGATTGAACAGTGTTGCTTATTTAGGACACATGCGCTCTATCCCCACCCCCACTCCACTTTGGAAGCACGAAACCAAGTTTTTGTGTGACCTAAAACCTACCCAACACTGCCTGTAAGGTTGGTAGGAATGCGTGAGGAACTTTTAATTGCTGTTCCTGGGTATTCAAACATAACCTTCTTCAGGGGTAAAATATACTGAGTTAACTACATTGTACAGTCTTTTGTATCCCGATAATTTGTGTGGCATATTGACACAAATTAAAGAAATGTTTACATATATAGTTCTGTATGTTATGCATATGTACCTGTGATACCACCACGTTTCAAAAATCTTTTATTACAATTAGTGTTCTCCCCATGGCATTTTACCGTAGCGGTCCCGTAACACTATCATTTCAACCCCCGACGCTTTAGCACCTCCCGCTACGCTATGCGCTTCTGCCGCTACATTTTAATGTTTCCCACTATCCTTATAAACTCAATCTATTAAATAAACATCCTTTAACCTAATTAAAACCCCTATTACTCAAATGATACATGTTCTTACCTCTTCTTAGGTATTTAATCAGATAGTCTAGCATGAGGGTTTCATCTGCATTGACACGGTCACGTGATTGGCCATCGAGGATAAAGTCTAGTGATAGTTTGTGTTAGTCATTACCACTACTAGCCAAAGTAGTTACGCATTTAAAATTCTTAGATGACATTGTGAATGTTTGCTTGTTACACTAAACAATAAAGATTTATCAAATGTGTGAAATTAAAATCTTTAGCAGGGACAATGAAAATTCCAAACAAAGTCAATTTAAGTTGTAATTTAAAGAAATTCAGATCCCCCGAACGGCACCCGATTTGTGTTACTACCCTAGGTCTTAAAATAATGTAACAGAAATAAAGTGAAACCAACAATGTAAGCAAAATCAACAAGATATTTATTTCTATACAATTAAAATGACAATTGAAAAGACACTTACAGTAACGTGAATTAAAATCAAAATAATCCAATAATCCTAAGTGTTTCTAATCACAAGTCCTAAAAATAGAATTTTACGAATGAATTCAAGTAGCTTTGAATGTCCCGATGTGTCAGAAGTCTTGAATGTCCTGATATGCCTGAATGATGTAATCCAGAATATATTGAATGAATTCACATAAATCCCAAAGTCAAGTATTAATCCAATATGAGAATGAGTACTTTTGATATTTCCAATGAATATTTCAACTAAATAGTTCCTCTCTCTGAATTTACGCTGAATTTTCACACACAACAATAAACATCTGATTATTAAAATGATTCTTTATAGATTGACCATTTGAACAAGAATTAAATATTGTCCACTAAAATCTCTATATATAAACATAAGTCACGCGATAGAATGTTCTAGAATATGAGTAATTCTAATGCCAAATTCCGCTGCGTATGTGACTTTTCTCACGTCAAGACATGGAAAATTACAATCTAATTGTTAAATGCTATGTAAAAAGGACTGACCTTGAACTCATATTCAGTAAATATGTGGTTTACAAAAGGGCTAAAGTACAACTTATCTCATCGACGCATATTATAAATTCAATAGTTTCCTAGTCATGACACTGGGGATAAATAACTGGGGTAGAAATGGACCTGAAGTCCATGTCAGTTGCCTTTATGACAGAATGCTTCCTGTCGACTTTGACTAAATTATGTTCAGCATCCTTTGAGAAGAAGTTGTTTAAAGGTTTCTCTATTTTAAGCAATAACAATAATATTTGTGGGATATTGACATCACTGTACAAAGCAGAAAGGTCTCCATGCCAGAACACACTCTGCCAAGTTGGGCTGAAATTGGTCCACTGTTTTTTTAAGAATCAGAAAATAACAATCACTGACAGAATACACACAAGGCATAACATATGCAGGAAATTATCATAAACATAATTGGCCTTATGGCCAGGTGAGCTAAAGAATCATAACATTAATATTTCTTGATTTAATGAAAAAAATGATTACCCAAAATCATTTACTGGGATACAATTTTTGCAGGTGAGTACACGCATTTTAGTATAAAAAAAACTCCCATAATTGTGCATGTATACATGAAACTAATCTTCATTTTCTGCCATATCTTTATAAACTTATGCTTTTTCTGTTTTCAATAGGTTATCAATGAATGGTTTTGGTTTGGTATTTGGATGATTTGCGACACAGCAATGTAAGAAGGCTATTTAGTGCCGAGGGAAGTGGATACATTTCATAGTCCAAGGATACATCATGGTAGCCAACCAGGCAATCCAAGTGTAGGATTTGAAACTGCGGCCTTTCGGTCACTAGTCTGGCATACTAACCAATGAGCCACTTCAGATCCTTAAAATGGCCAACAGTGTTGAATGTGCTGTCTCATTTGCAAGATGATAAAAGCTATATGTGGATACCACTGTAGCTTCCCTCCCATTCTAGCACAAGTACATTTCTATATTTGTTCACCAGCTTCTAATTTTGCCTTGTTTATACAGGTACATAAAACCACATTTTTTTGAAGTACAGTGCTCCAATCTGTTTTACATCTATACATTGTTTGCTTGTGTACATGCTGTATATGCCACTTAATTATGTGATTAATCTTCGAATGCACGAGCTTGGTACAGATTTTTCTAACGATAAATCGCTTGTAAAACAAATAAGTGTTTAATCCTGTACTGCACCTGCTTAGAAAGGTTATTCAAACTCATTTGAAAATAAAGAGGGGTTGGGAAGAGACTTACCTAATTCATCCAACTGCAATCTGAATTCCTTCGTTCCCAGAACATTTTCCAACAACAGGGTGTAGTTATCAAAATCATCCTGTGTCAAATTCTGAATGAAAAGACTTGCCATTTTAACCTTAAGTCCAACTGGTGTGCCATAAAATATAGAAACAGTGATGCTAGTTGAGATACTCATGGTAGTCCTACTGCTGTTTTTAAGTCCAGTCCCATTTTTCTGAAAGATGAAGGTCTCAATGGGTGGGTCGCTATAAAAGGGTATGGATATATTGATGGAATGGCCAGCTTTCTCTGCAAAATGATTTTCCTCTTCTTTTAATACTATTGGTTTTCCTGCATGAAAAAGACAAAATATGATTACTGTGAACAGTTTATAAAGTTCGGGGACCGACCATTTCATTTTCTGGTAGGGGCCTGGACTTTATATTCATTATATTAGTTGAAAAATATACATTACCTTGATGTAAAAGAGAAAAGAATACCCCAGCTCGAAAGAAAATCCCAACCTACACCCCCAACAATTAAATACTCAGCCCCTTATCATCATACATAACCATATCCTAAAACCATGCAAACAGTATTAACACTAAAGTAACCTTTGACAAGTACACATTTTTTTCAAGTCAATAGGTTGCAAGATGACTAAAACAAATTATTCAAACCGCTAAGTTTTATTGTTTTCAGTGTATGGATAGTTTATATCATTATATAAATGTTCAAAGTAAATAATAGCAGTGTATTTCAGCTGCATATATCGATATTCAAGCTATATAACTTTCCAAGCTTTCCCTTGCCAGTTTTTTGACAGATTTAAACTATTGTAACAGATTATTGCACATGTCTTGTCGGTGTCTTGCCAGAATATGGAGGTACACTGGTAATATGCCATGATATTGTTTGGAATGTAATTTGCCTACCAGTCTCTTGCT
Source organism: Margaritifera margaritifera (assembly GCA_029931535.1). Taxonomy (NCBI): domain Eukaryota; kingdom Metazoa; phylum Mollusca; class Bivalvia; order Unionida; family Margaritiferidae; genus Margaritifera; species Margaritifera margaritifera. Next base: position 114,251 of record JAQPZY010000342.1, read on the forward strand.
AGAATATTTATTGTCATGTTCTTGTCAGACTGTTGCTATGCTGTTGTCATAATATTTGTATTTTGTTTGTTTTTTATTGTTTTAGCATGTTGCCAGAAAGCTAATTGTATAAGTGATTCAATTCATGTGGTAGTTTTTTGTGCCATCGTGTAGAGTACTTGTCTAACTCTCAACATTTGTGTTTAGTGTTTGCTTTATTTTTGTCAGTGTCCTTTACCCCAGCCCCCAATGATGAACTTGCCAAGCTAAAAAGGTTTGATTACAATTTTATTTACCTGCAAAATATATATATATATATATATATATATATAGTATATATATATATATATAAATATATATATATATATATAGTCAAACATGTCTTAACAGTTACTTTAACTCAGCAGTCACCTGTTCACAACAGCCATTCTAATTTTCTCCCAGAAAATTTCCTATATAAATGTCCTGTATGTAATGGTCACCTGCCTTCCGCGTCAGAAGCCAGGTGTTTCCTAACCCGACAATGGTTTGTCCCTGCCTTAAGCGGTCACTGGAGCGCATCTACCGGAGTGACCGCTCAGGCGTTTGCTTCTTGAGGAAGGCATTGTTTAGATAAAGGAATATCATGAGAATCTATGAGCAAACTTTTCTTATCTCGCTTGCAGTCATCGTACTCCAGTCACATTGATAGTCTAACTCAAAGGTATCACTATGTCAAATTCGAAAGTGAAGCAGTTTTCATCATTAAGGTAGAAGGTCGAGGCAATTCGTTTTGTTGATGTGAAAAGTAGCAGAAATGACAGTCACCTTTTGTGCCAGTGTGACAGGTATAGTTAGATATCTTCATATATTTGCCTGTGAATTAAAGCTATATCTTAAGAAGAAAGTTCATCTTTGAGAAAATATACGAGTTACATCCCTTGTCATTAGGGTCAGGGGTCATTCAATCTTAAAAACTTGTCTGTAAAGGCAGGTAAAGTTTGGTTAATGGGTCACAACGAAAAGCCATATACGGCCTCTTTGTATTTCCCATTCATCACAGGTTTCTCACATAAGCCGACTGTCTTTTGATCTTGGCGAGTTGAGCAACTGACTAAACCAAATATTATTTATAAATTGTAAGCAATCTAAGATCGGTGTATATTTTAAGCCGGTGAAGGATGGATTAAAGTGATCAGGATAAAGTAATCTTGTGTGAAAAATAAATTTGGGAGAGAACAGCATATAACCGTAATTATGATTTTGTTGTACAGTGCACAAACAAAAATCTCGATCAAGTAATAATAATAAAAATACTACTACTACTACTAATAATAATAATAATAATAAAGATAATGATACTCGTTTAAAACGTAAACCTGTGCAAAGCAGTCACTGCAACGGCCTGTTTTGCATTTTGCCATGCGCTGATGCTAGAGACAGGTTTGACTGTATATATATATATATATATATAAATATATATATATATATATATATATATATATATATATATATATATATATATATATATATATATATATATATATGGTTAGTGTTCTCCCCAGGAAACCTATAGCTGTATGTCATCCTGGAGAGAACATGTAATAATTATTCCATGCCACAATTTGGAATCCCAAGTTGTTGTAAAAAGTCGTAAGATCATGCGAAGCAATATAAATAGAACTGCGTGCCTCATTCAGAATCAGTTACTTAAGTGCGATGACAAGAGAAGGCATTGACTGTGAGAGTTCTGACACATTTACAAAGTATATAAATACTGTATTTAATATAACTGATGGAAAAAACTTTAGAAACTTTACTTTTCTGTGCCATTTCAAAGTTAAATATGTCAAAACAAGGTAATTATTCTTTTATTTTCACCTTCATTAGTTTAAAATGAGATTTACACAAGGATGTTAATTTGAATTATTAGCTACTTTATAAGTAGCATAATTTATGATTTTCATCAATTATTATTACCGTGATATTGATGGAATTGTTATTAACAGCACATACAATATATTAAATAATTCATTTTAATGAAAAATAATGCTGATAAAACAGATACCTCATAAGCATTCAAACTTGGCTTCTTCTGACATGACATTACTTTCAGTTCAGTGACGTCATGCATTCTTCTTATTTATTTTCTGCATTCGAAGTTTAAAAATCATTATTTTCTTTAGAATTCATTATGTTCTTTGCAATTACAATTCATTAGGAAGGCAATTGGAAAATAAGTATTTTATATCCTTTTGAATCTGACTATGTTGTAGTATATATGTATGTATGCAAGCATTCGCATACAATGGGTATTCAATAAGTTCTGAATATTTTGCAACAACTTTATTCCTTCTTGAAACTTTCAATAAATGTAATGCCAATCAAAAGACAAAATAACGTTCTATAAAATGATCTGCAGCTGCACTTACAGCACGCTGGACACCTAAAGATATATGTGAGACATAACATAGGTAAATGATAGCAACATAAACATGTCGAAGAAAGAGACACAATTCTGCCATTGAGCAAGGAGCAAATCTGAGTGATCTTATGGTACTCTCTGACTGACATCAAAGACAATTTGGATAAAGTTTACGGATCTAATTCTCTGTTGTATCCTACATTATGATGTGGTTTTATCGTTTTGAAGATGGTTGCGAATCCGTGGAAGATGACTCACATTCTGGAAGACCTTTGTGTGCGATTGGTGAGCAGGAACGTGGCTGCTGTGAATGGGTAATTGATGAGGATGCTTGATACACAGTGGGAAAAGTTTATATTATCACGGAGATTAATTCGTCAGATGTTTGCAATATACTGTAGAATCAATAAAAGTTCAGAATGGTTTGTGCATGATGTGCCATGCACTTGTTGACGGCTGATGAAAAAGAGAATCGGACTGTCTAGAGAGATTGCTACAATTTATTGGTTTGCTGCAAAAGAACTGGTTGTCTAGGTACCTGTGCTGTACTCTGCTAGTGTCATTAGGCATTTTTATGCCTTCAAAATGTTGCCAAAAGTGGTTGAACACTACTGAACCACCCGTCCATGCTCTGGTACCTGAGGTGTCGATTTACTCCATGAAAGTGCACCAGCACATAAATCAGAGACAGAGAGAAGGCCAGTATATTGACGAAATTTAAATGGAGAAAACATGGTAACGTGATAACTTCATAGCATACACACTTTACTCAAAGAAATGAAAACTGAAGTTACAATTGCATATTTTCATTGAATCTCTAAATTATATAAAATAAATCGTGCATTTAAAAAAAAATATTCCATGCTAACATAGTAGATCTACCAACTTTATTACTGAGAAAAACAGTCACAATGTCCAGAAATATCATTCATGGTGTGAGTTGGGGGCGGGGGAGCATACACAAGTAGGCAAGAGTTCTGTTGGACATAACCTCTGATGGAGTCTCTTGTGTCCAATCTCCCAGAAGCTCCCACATTTTAAACATCGCCAGTACATTCATTTTTAATTTTAATTTAACAAGAACATATTATTGGAAACTTTCCAGTTGTTTTGCACTCTTTTTTGAGGGGAGTTGGGACAGGGCAGGGTGACATGAGCTCTGCCTCTTTCCCCCCGCACCTGTGGTACAATAAGAAATGAAAACGTAGGTTTAAAGGAGGATAGGAGAAGAAAGCAAAAATCAAGAAAAGCATCATCATTTTTTTTCATGAGGCGAATGGGAAACCCATACAATCTATTTCATCTGAGATATATTAGCAAGCAAGAGTCACTCAAAGGGATTGATACTCTACTGACTGAAAATAATATCTGACAACTGAAGATCAGACATTTATTCCCTTTAACTTCTGAGTGCTGAAACCACCTCTGATATTCCTCAGCGATTACAAGATTTGCAAATTAGCTGCTGTGATGGACATACTGGATATCAGATTGGCACCATTTTCATTTAAGCTCAAATGGACATCATTACAAGTCTTTTGGTGAAAATCCTATGTCGATATGATCATTCATTCAGGGAGAGTAGTAACAGCAATATTTTCATGACAACCATCAAGGTAGCCATATTGGATGTATGATTGGCACCATTGTTATTTAGGATCAACTAGATATCATAAGAAGTGTATTGATGAAAACCTCATGTTGATATAGCCATCCATTTATTTGCGAATAGAGATAACATTTTCAAGGTTGCCACCATGATGGCCATATTGAAGTTCAATTTGCATCATTTTCATTTAGGACCAACTAGACACTAAAAGGGGTCTTCTCATGAAAACCCATGTCAAAATGACCTTCCATTTAAGAGGAGTAGTAATAAGATTTTCAAGAAGGCCACCATGTTGGCCATATTGGATGTCAGATCAGCATCGTTTTAATTTAGGACCAACAAGACATTATATTAATTTTTCTGGTGAAAACTTCATGGTGATATATCTTTCCGTTTTGCAGGAGTAATAATAACATGATTTTCAAGATGGCTGTTATGGCGGTCATACTGGGTATCAGATTCGCTTGATGTCCATTAGAACCAACTAGACATCATAAGAAGTCTTTTTTGTAAAAGAACTCTATTTATATGACCAGCCATCAAGGAGAAGTAGCGATACTGAGATTTTCAAGCTGGCCATTGTGACAACTATACTGAAGGTAAGATTGGCGCTATTTTCATTCAGGACCAACAAGACATCATGAGAAGTCTTCTAGTGAAAACCCGTGTCAAGATGACATTATGTTGAGGAGGGGCAGCGATAACAAGATTTTCAAAATGGCTACTGTGGCAGCCATATTCGATGTCAAATCAGCACAATTTTCATTTAGGACCGACAGGACATCATAAGAAATCTTTTAGTGAAAACCCAATGTTGATAGGGCCATTCGTTCAGGAGAAGTAGCAATAACAAGTTGTTGAAGCTGACCATTGTGTGAGAACAATATTTGAAAATATATGTCATGAAGAACCAAAATAAGTTTAATTATAATTTGATAACAAATATAAAAGAAGTGGGTAGAATTCAATCTTAACATTCTCAGTTGAGTATGTTTCAAGAAAGTAAACCCTTTGATCTTATTTATCTGGTTATTGTCATTGTGGCTAAGTAGTTCAGGTCTGACAAATTTGAAATGTTTCATGCAGGTCTAAACTGGTACCTGTCCGTTTTTTTGCACAAATGAATGTAGTGACTAGGCAGATGTCCGGATATCATTTTGCTATAGGCCCAACCATTCAGATACGACTGCATTTAGACGGCTGCTAAATAGGAACAAACTCTGCCATTATACTTAATGTAAACTCAAAGTATACTGTGTATATTAAATGTGTAAAATATAATGAGGAGATTAACGCTGTAATAGCTAAATTTTTCCTTTGAAAGAGACAAAAACTCGCTATAGTTATGCAATACAAAACTAAGAAAAACAGTCAAAATTTCAACATTTGCATACATCTATTATAAAGGTATATCTTGCAATGAATAAATTAAACCTTTACAGTAATGAAAATCTCTAAGAAGCTTTGTAAGTAATAACGTTTTGCTTAAAATTCACTGAAAACCACACCATGCAATCTTTTTGAGAAAGAGTACCACAATATGGAATTCCTAGCTGTGGCATGCAATGTCTCATGAAATAGCAGTTTAATATAGAAGGCTGCAATGTTTACCCATGGATGTAAATGGCTAAGTTTAGTTCACTACCTGTACACGTTCGCAAAATAAGTAAATATGTTGGTGCTAACAGTTCCTGTCAAATGACATATTTCCACATTTCTGCCTATGTAAGATTTTTCTATTAATTTTTTTCTTAAAGTATAGATTATTTTTTCATGGAATGTGGCATCGCTAGGAAAAAGGTAAAGTTGACGATAATTGATTTTACCCAACAATACACAACACTACACATCAGTTTGATCTTATACAACCTAGTTTATCTAGACTACATAAAAAAAGCACCGAACTTGATGGGTGCATTGATGCATGCACAATCCTGACAATAAAAATATTAATTTTCAAGATCAATATTCCGGAAAATTAATAATTTTCATTACTATGCAAACTATCTAGTCTGAGACAAAAGCAATTTGTGTTAATGTCCAAATATTTAGGACAGTGACTGTAATTTATATGACAACAGCTAAGGTCATTTCTGCTTTGGAAGAGCCCATTAGACTAATGTATAGGTAAAGGGTATGACGTTAAACAACCCAATTCGTTGGAAGTTAGGTAAATCAGAGATGCATGCTGAAGAAATATTAAACTTCATTGATTTACATGAGACAGATACAGTCATCTTTGTTAAATATTATTGTCTTGTTCAAGATTAGGAGCAAAGGTTCTTTCAGTTGGAATTTACTCTAATCATGTAATCCATTCAAGTAATCATGACAAACAAAGTGTTATTATTGACAAAGCAATAATATATTGGTACCTGGAATGGTAAAGTTATGAGCAGTATGTAAGTAGGATTCCTTTTTGAATGTGGAATGGTGCAATTTCAAAAAACATCTATCATGTGCAATTAGAAATGCCAATATTTGACATGACATCTAGTGTGGCCATTGCGTGCTTAACACTTCCTCAAAGCAACACAAATGCAGAACGATCATTTGCATTGCTTAGAAAAAGTAAAATTTGATTCAACAAGACCTTCGGGGAAAACCTTCAAAGCAATTCAGATATAAAGAAAGTTCAACAAAACCCTCAGGGAAGTATGAACAACAGCAGAGTAATGATTGCAAAGATGAACACTAGTAAAATTTGTATCTTCTTCAAACCTTCCAATGAATTACTGAACGCAGAAAAGTCTGCATCCAGAAGTTAATGTTGCACTTAAGTTCAACAAATACTGTCAATTATAAGTGATACATGGTGGAACTTGGTTGGTAAGTAAATTCTGACTTAGTTTGATAATGAACTTTAAAAAACTTGGTGTACTTGTATGACCCACCATGACATTGTGTGTGTGTGTGTGTGTGTGTGTGTGTGTGTGTGTGTGTGTGTGTGTGTGATGATATATGAAAATGCTAAGTTTGCCAGCGAGTCTTCTTTGGAATCATATAAAATGTTTTGAAAGGAAACATGCATTTTATTTTGTTTTATTTAAAATTGAATCCCAGTCATTTCTACAGGCTTGTATGACTATACAATTTATTCTAAAGTGTATAATGTCTCTTACTTTAGTCAAGCACTCTAACTCCTTCAAGAACAAAAAAAAAAGAAAAAAATAATCTCAAAACTCCCTTAGCTGTCTGGAAGGTTGGCAAATATGTAGTAGCAATAGTAGCAGTAGTAGTATTAATGTTACCAGTATATTCAGCAAAACAGTTCCTATCTGAGCCTGATACAGTATAAATGGGACCTGACCGGGGATTATTGCATAGTATTACATTATTCAAAATAAACATGCATTTTATTTTACTTTGTTCAAAACTAAATTCTCAGCCCAGTCTGACTAACGAAGGGATTGGGAAACATACATAGATACATACATACATACATACATACATACATACATACATACATACATACATACATAGATACATAGATACATAGATACATACATACATACATACATACATTCATACATACATACATACATACATACATACATACATACATACATACATACATACATACATACATACATACATACATACATACATGCATACATACATACATACATACATACATACATACATACATACATACATACATACATACATACAAGAGGCATCCAGGTGAACTATATGAGCCACCTCCATAGCTGTGCACTATTTTAACTTCAAGTTTTACATCAAAGATACAAATCTGGACTAAGCAGAATCAGCAATACTGCAAATAGTATATAATATGCCTACCAAATGTCATGTTAAGGGTCAAGGTGACCTAGACCATGACCTTTTAATCCTGAAATTGTACAAATAACTTCAAGCATAATAAAGACACAAACATACTTGTTATTTAAAATAATTAAGAGAGCATATGATAATGGGATCACATGGCTACGGTCAAATGAGAAGTTATAAAGGTAATTTATCCCATCAAGCAAATTTCACCATTCCTGGATTTATAAATATACATGCTTGTTTACCTGTAACCTTGAGGTCTACAGCACCAATCTGTGTAAGATTACCATCAATTCCTGTAATCTTGTTGTCAACAGAGCAGATGTAAGTCCCCATATCTTCAAGGGACAACCTCTCTAACTTCAGTGTGTTGTTACTTGAACTTGGATTTCCCTGAAGATCAGACCTGACCACAATATCTCCCCACATCTGCTTCCAGGGATGAAACATATACTCAACTGGAAGTCCTCTTGCTTGACACAATACAATTAGTGTTGCATTCTGATGGGCTGGACTGGTGACTGTCACATTCACATCTGGGGCATCTG